>JACEFZ010020494.1:280000-310000 GCA_014155875.1 Cepaea nemoralis
GCACGCAGTTCTATGCAGCCGGTTTGGGAGGACTGATAAAACGATGGGATAAGTGCATCAATGTTGGTGGAAATTATGTTGAGAAATAAAGGGATAATGTATGTATAAAAATAAACTGGTTTCAGGTTGTTATCATATTTAGATATTTTTCTACAGTCATTTATGTCTTACTTATTAACTTACCCTCGTAATACTTTTAACGATCATGCCGCACTCTACGCCTGATATGGTCAGTATTACGCCGTCCACTTTTACTTGTCCAGAAAAATTCCTTGGACATAACTGGAGTTTTGTGGACATGGGAATTCAGATCAATATTTTATACATCCTCGTCTCAATGATAGATTCGAACATATAGCCACCTGGTTGGCAGGCACCAGTGCGAGTCTATTTTCTACCACGGTTCTCGTCGGCAGGGATTATCTGCCCTACAGACAATTAGCGCTGCTCTAATAGAGCACAGACTCCCGCACCATATTTTCTAATACGTGGTGCTTTGCATAATTCATAATCATAAAGTGGGTTGCTTGGCACTGTTTTATACTTCCTACCCCTTTATATTTCCACTATGGGAGATCCTACCACTAGCTGGGCATGGCTCTTGGGGCATTGGAACAAGCTCTGCCACTACTAGGTGGAGACATGACAGAAGGGATATAATAACTGAATACGCTTTATGAAAACTCTCTCCTATATGCATTGTGAACTGTTAGGTCACATTCAGAAGGAGGATCTGCTGTTGATTCTTGGAGGCACGTCAGACACCGCTATCACAACCATGCAGTACGTGCTTTGTTTTATATCTATCATATCAATGGACTTGCTCAACCCGCAAGTGGTTCTCGGAGACACACCGTATAAACCACTCCATCACCACGGCTCTCATATATTAACATCAACAGCAACATGAACAACAACAACAACAACAACAGGCAATGACTGAAATAACACGAAATCAAACAACTTAAGTCAAACTTCCACAATACTTGTACATTTGTCTTCATTATTTGTTTTCTTTCGAGGTGTCTGTATTGTTCTTTTAAAATATCGTGACATTCTAATTATCTTTTTATGGCTGACCATCTTCGTCATATTCTTATTATTCCTGTCAACACTGAGTTAATTATTATTGCAGACTTGTCCGTCATTAGCAAATGCCAGTATTTATCTACCACGCATTTCTTATTTATAACCCAACCTTTCAAACACTTTATTTTTAGCACAGTAATAATACAACTTTATTTTCAACAGTTGATGTATTACCACAGTGTTTGTGTCCCCACATTATTAATTTGTAGGTGTTGTTTTTTCTATTGTCATTTGTTTAACACTTTGAATATTAATATCAAAACTAGAAGTCTCCATCAATTTCAGTTGATCAAAGGTTAGGAAACTGCGCACAAAATGTCCGCTAGAAGTGTGGGTGTACAACTCCGTGTGTTTTCATTGTGCAAATACTGGCGAAGTTTAAGACATAGTTAATGCTGACATTTAAGTTGAAATCAGCACATTATGTGTGATCATATTTTGTCATTGTGTATCATTAAACGCGTCATGTGTGACTATCTGTTGTTCCATAAGTCATTTAATACAACATCTGTGATCATCTATTGTCCACTATGTATCATCTAATGCACAATGTGTGATCATCTAATGTCCCGTATATCATATAATGCACTAAGTGTGATCAACTGCTGCCCCGAACACATACTTGAATGCACGATGTGTGAACATCTATTGTCCCGTATTTCATCTAATGGACCATTTGTGATCATCTATTGTCCTGTATATCATATAATGCACTATGTATGATCATCTGTTGTCCCTTATATATCAACTGCTACACCGCGTATGATCATCGATTGTCCCCTGTATCATCTAAACCGCCAAGAATGGTCACCTATTGTCCCCAAATATTCTCTAATGCACGATATTTGATAATATATTGTCCCTATATTATTTAATGAACCGTGCATGACAACCTATTATCTGTGTGTACCACACACCGCATGGTGGGTTATTATATATAATAAGTCATCATCTTGACACAGGACCTTCTGATAACGAATTGCCGAGAAAAGTATCGACCATTTGTGTCTTCTCCTGCCTCATGCATGTTCCTGCACACTGTGTCTTTAATGTCCTTTGTTTCTTCTCCTGCCTCATGCGTGTTTATGCACACTGTGTCTTTAATGTCCTTTGTTTCTTCTCCTGCCTCATGCATGCCAATGCACACTGTGTCTTTAATGTCCTTTCTTTCTTCTATTTCTCCATGCTTGCACATGCACATTGCGTTTGTAATGTCCTTTATCTCTTCTCCTACCCCATGCATGCACATCCACACTGTGTCTTTAATGTCTGTGTTTCTTCTCCTGCCTCATGTTTATCAACACTGTGTCTTTAATGTCCCGTGTTTCTTCTCCTGCCTCACGTATGTTCATCCACACTGTCTTTAATGTCCCGTGTTTCTTCTTCTGCCTCATGTTCATCCACACTGTGCATTTAATGTCCTGTGTTTCTTGTCCTGCCTCATGTTCATTCACACTGTGTCTTTAATGTCCTGTGTTTCTTCTCCTGCCTCATGTTCATCAACACTGTGTCTTTAATGTCCCGTGTTTCAGCTCCTGCCTCATGCATGTTCATTCACACTGTGTCTTTAATGTCCCGTGTTTCAGCTCCTGCCTCATGCATGTTCATCAACATTGTGTCTTTCATGTCCCGTGTTTCAGCTCCTGCCTCATGCATGTTCATCAACATTGTGTCTTTAATGTCCCGTGTTTCAGCTCCTGCCTCATGCATGTTCATTCACACTGTGTCTTTAATGTCCCGTGTTTCTTCTCCTGCCTCATGTTCATCATTGTGTCTTTAATGTCCCGTGTTTCAGCTCCTGCCTCATGCATGTTCATCAACACTGTGTCTTTAATGTCCCGTGTTTCTTCTCCTGCCTCATGCGTGTTCATCAACACTGTGTCTTTAATGTCCCGTGTTTCTTCTTCTGCCTCATGCATGTTAATCAACACTGTGTCTTTGGTATCCTGTGTCAAATTTGTGGTGTCGCCTGCCTCTTCTACCAGTAACCATACCTTCCATCGGTGATCTCTCCAAGCTACTGTGATGTTAAATATGATCAAAGTTCGAGTATTTCAGCGCCTTCTTGCAGAGTAGCATGCACCAAACAATAATAATCAGAGATAGGGAGCATGCTGTGCATCTTTTCTCCCACGACGTACTGGTGTGTTGGGAAACGAGCAGGATTACTGTCTGGCTCTTGCCTCACCGCTCGGTGGGCTATTTGTCCATGATAAGGAAAATGTGGTCAGGGCAATTTGGAATCGTGAGTATTGTGTGGAACGAACAGATAGATCATTACCTCTGCAGGGAGTGGCCAGAGGATCTGGCCAACACACAGGACTGCGAGGAAAGGCCAGAAGGACATATAGTCAGATTGCTATGGGCACCATTAGTATTGGGACTCTTCGCTGGCTATTGAAGATGAGGATTGAGCACCTCTGGGAATTCCTCGAGTGATTCAACTCGACCCATCCCAACAAAACTCAATTCAGCTCATTATTGTTCTTCATCTAGATCAACTATCATGGTCTAGAAAGAATGCAGCAGCAAGGGGTGACCAGCGGATCTGATCGACAGTCGTCACTCAGAGGTAAAACAATGTGAATATATAATTAGATTCCAACGGATACCATTATTATTGGAACGCTTCGCTGACTGTTGAAAGTGAGGACTAAGCGCTTATGGGAATGCACCGAGTGCAGTGATGTTGGTTCTTGACTTAACTCAACTAAACTCAACTCAGCTCAAATCAAATGAAATCAATTCAACACACTCAAGTCAACTCAACTCAACTCAAGTCATCTCAACTCAACTAAACTCAGCTCAGCTCAACTCAACTCAAGTAAATTCAACTCAACTCTCAACACAACTCAAGTCAGCTCAACTCAAGTCAACTCAACTCAAGTCAAGTCAACTCAATTAAAGTCACCACAACCCAACTCAGGTCAACTCAACTCAACTCAAGTCAACTCAAATCAACTCAATTCAAATAAGTTCGTCAACTAAACTCAACTCAAGTCAACTCAACTCAACACAACTCAACTAATCACAACTCAACTCAACTCAAATCAACTTAGTCAGTGAGTTAGATAGTTAGTTAGTTAGTTAGTATGTTAGTTAGTAGGTTAGTTAGTTAGTTAATTAGTTAGTTAGTTAGTTAGTTAGTTAGTTAGTTAGTAGTAGTTAGTTAGTTAGTTAGTTAGTTAGTTAGTTAGTTAATTAGTCGACAGATCATCCTCAATGCACATCGAAACATTCGTCCATAAGTGCTCGATTCTCCTCCTCAGTAAATCCTGCAACGTATTGCGACTGACGACACCAGTTCTGTGTTGGCTTATTAATCAATCTTTAGCATCCAGTGTAGTGTTCTTGTTTGGACACACCTCTTTTAATTTGCTATTCTCGCATCCTGCCTATTGTTGTAGATTCAGAGTCATCACTTGGTTCTCGCGAACGACTTACTTCTCGTAGAGCATTCAGAATGTCAGCCTGATCCATGACTCGTCCGCCTTCCACAGTTGCCTTACCTGCAAGATTGACAGCCCGCTCATTTCCTCGTACACCTGCATGCCCTGACACAAAAAAATGAAACTAATATTTGACAACCGAGACCGTTACAGAGACAGCAACCACTCTCTTCGGATTCACCCCATCTCTATCTACTTGAGCATGCTCATTGAGTCACTAAGGAAACATGCCCTCATGTTCTAATCTAATGAACAGCAAGCGCCTAAATTTGTTACATGTCCCAAAGCCTAGATTGGATCTATACAAAACATGTTTCGCCTATTCTAGTGCTCACTTATGGAATGATCTTCCTCCAGATCTGAAAACTCCAATGAGTCCCTACACATTTAATCGAAAACTCTTTCAATATGTAATCCATGCCGACTATATGCCACCATAATTCATTTGCTGGTATAATTGTTCATTATAATTGTTTTAACCATAACTGTTCACTATATATGTGTGTGCGTGAGAGAGAGAGAGAGAGAGAGAGAGAGAGAGAGAGAGAGAGAGAGAGAGAGAGAGAGAGAGAGAGAAGTGGGGTGTACAGAGAGAGTGAGTAGAGTGAATGTATGTGTGTGCACGTGCCTGCGTGTGTGTGGAGAGAGTGACTTGAGCGAGAAATGGTGAGGGAATGTGTCAGTGCATGCATTCGTACGTGTATGTGTGAGACTGAGTGAGGGAGTGTGTGCGTGCTTGCATTCATGCGTATGTGTATGTGTGAGAGAGTGTGATTGAGAGAGTGAGTGTGTGTGTGTGAACGATTGTGTGTGAGAGAGTGAGAGAGTAAGTGAGTGAATGAGTGAGGAGTGAATGAGTGAGAGAGTGAGTGTGTGTGAGTGAGTGAATGAGTGTTAGAGTGTGTGTGTGTATGAGTGAGAGAGAGAGAGAGAGAGTAAAAGAGTGAGTAAGTGGGCTAGGGTAAGTGAAACATTGAGTGATAGCGTGAGGGTGTGTGTCTGTCTGTGTATGAGAGAGAGAGAGAGAGAGAGAGAGAGAGAGAGAGAGAGAGAGAGAGAGAGAGAGAGAGAGAGAGAGAGAGTAAGATAGTTAGAGATAAAGCGAATGAAGATGGAGTGGAGAGAGTGAATGAATGAGAGAAATAGTGAGTGTGTGTGTGTGTGTGTGTGAAAGAGAGAGAGAGTGAGTGAGAGAGAGAGAGTGAGTGAGAGAGTGGATGTGTTAGTGTGTGTGTGCTCGCGCGCATGCGTGTGAGTGTGTGTATATGAAAGAATGCACAGAGAGAGAGAGAGAGAGAGATAGAGAGAGAGAGAGAGTTGGGCAGACGCATGTCACGTAACACGCATGTCATGTAACACGCGTATCCATATATTTGTGTATTCTCATCTGTCATATTATCAGTTGAATACCATTTGATTTATTATGTATATACAAACTTATGTACATTACTGTAGTTTGAGTGAGAGAGTCAGTGAGTGTGAATGAGAGACAGAATGAGTGAGCGTGAGAGTGATTGTGTGTGTGTGTGTGTGTGTGTGTGTGGTGTGTGCCTGTCTTTGTGTGTATCTGTGTGTGAGTTTGAGCATCACTATTTTTTACGTCACACACTGTTTATGTACACATTTTTCTCCATGTTTAACATTTTTATGAGACTGCTCACGACAATTATCAGTGTATGTGTGTGAGTAAAGTGTGGGAGTTTGTTCATACTAGTTTCAATGCTCACATGAGGCATTTCGTATGTGTCTAGATGTGAGGATGTGTGAGTGTGTGTGGAGGATGTGTGTGAGTGTGGGGATATGTGTGGGTGGGGATGTGTGGGTGGGGGAATGTGGGTGGGGTATGCGTTTGGATGGGTTTGGGTGTGTGGGTGTTGGTGGGTAGTGATATTGTGGGTGTTGGTGGGATGTGTGGATGGATGTGTGGGGGTGAAAGTAGGGGTGTGGGAATGGGTGTGGGGATGTGTGTATGGGTGGAGGATATGTGTATGGGACGGGTGCGGGGGATGTGTGTTTGGGTGGGTGATATGTGTGGGTGGGTGGAGATGGGTGGATGGTTTGGGGAAGTATGTGTGGGTGGCGGGGTTGTGTGGGTAGGGGATATTGTGGGTGGATTGGGGATGTAAGGGCAGGTGGGGAGAAGTGTATGGTGTGTGGGTGTGGGATATGTGTGCGGTGTGTTGGTGGGAGATGTGTGCATGGTGTGTCGATGGGAGGTATGTTTGTGGTGGTATGGGTGAGGATGTGTGTGTGGGTGGGGGATAGTGTGTGGTGTGGAGGATGCGTGTGATGGGTGCGGGGAATGTGTGTATGGGTGGGGGATATGTGTGGGTGAGTAGGGGGTGTGTGGTGGTTGGGAGAAGTATGTGTGGGTGGTGGGGGTGTGTGAGTGGGAGATGTGTGCGTGGATGGAGAATGTGTGGGTGGGGGTGTGTGAGTGGCTTAGGGATGTGTAGGTGGGTGAGGGATGTGTATGTGTCGGGGTGGGATGCGTGAGTGGGTGGAGGATGTGTGTGGGTAGGGGTATTGTGATCGAGAGATGTTTGGTTGGGGGTGGGTGGGGTGTGTGGGTGCGTAGTGGAGGATGTGTGCGTGAGTGAGTGTGTGTTGGTGGATGGGTGGGAAATGCATGTGTGGGTGGGGAGAGGTGCGTGGTGTGTTGGTAGGGATATTGTCTGGGTGGGGTATGTGTGTGTGGGTGGGGGTATGTGGGTTGGATGGGTCAGGGTATCTGTGTGGGTGTGGGTGGGAATATAGTGTGGTATGTGGGTGGGGGATATGTGTGTGGTGTGTAGGTGGGAATGCATGGTGGTATGTGGGTGTGGGATGTGTTGGTGAGGGATAATTGTGCGGTGTGTGGGTTGGGAATATTGCGTGGTAGAGGATGAATGTGATGTGCGGGTGGGGGTGTGTGTGGTGGGGGATTGGGTTAGGGCATGTGTGGGTGGGTGGAGGATGTACGTGTGGGTGGTGGGGTGTGTGTGAGTGGATTGGGGATGTATAGGTGGTTAGGGAGATGTGTGTGTGTGTGTGTCGGGGTAGGGAGATGTCAGTTGGTGGGAATGTGTGTGTATGGTTTGGGGATGTGTGAGTGGATGTGCGATGTGTGGGTTGGTGGGGGATGTGTGTGCGTGGGTGGGGAATATTTGGTCGATGGAGATATGGCTGGGGGATGGGTGGTTGGAGGTGTGGGTGGGGGAGAGGATGTGTGGGTTAGGATGTGTATGTGGGTGGGCGTGGGATGTGTGGGTTGGTGGGGGATGTTTGTGTGTGGCGAATGTGTTTTGGTTGGGAGAACAGGTGAGGGCAGTGTGTGTGGGTGGGGGATGTGCGGGAGGGGGATGGGTTGGTTGGTGGGGTATGCATGTGTCCCTGGGTGTGTGTGTGTGGGTGGGGTGATGTATGGGTAGATGGTAGATGGGCCTCATAACATGGTAATTTGTCTTGATTATGTTTACAACATTCATTTCACAATGTTTATCTTTCTTCCTATGTAAATGTATAATGCTCTTGATGAACGAAAGATGAGTGATTGGAAGGGCCGAATGTAAGACGGGCCTGGGTGCCCAATTTGTTACTCTTTGAAAATAAAGTTGATTTGATTTGATTTCAACCCAACTCAATTCAACTCAACTCAAGTAAACTCAACCTAACTCGAATCAGCTCAGCTCAACTCAACTTAACTCAACTCAAATCAACTAAACTCAACTTTGTTCTATTAGTTAGTTAGTTAGTTAGTTAGTTAGTCGACAGATCATCCTCGTTGCACATCGGACCATTCAGTCCATAAGTGCTCGGATCCCCTCCTCAGCAAATCCCGCAGCGTGTAGCGGCTAACGACGCCAGTTCTGTGTTGGTTTATCAATCTTCTTTGGCTTCCTGCGTAGTGTTCTTGTTTGGCCACCCCTCTTTTAATTTGCTGCTCTCACAGTCTGGCCATTGTTGTAGATTCACAGTCATCACTTGGTTCTTGCAAAAGTCTCACTTCTCGTAGAGCATTCAGAATGTCAGCCTGGTCCATGGCGCGTCCGCCCTCCACAGTAGCCTCACCTGCGAGCTTGTCAGCCCGCTCATTTCCTTGTACATCCCGCATGCCCTGGCACGAAGATGAAACTAATCTTTGCCAGCCGAGACCGCTCCAGAGGCAGCAACCATTCTCTTCGGATCGACCCCTCCTCTATCCCTCTTGATCATGTTCATTGAGTCGCTAAGGAAACAAGCCCTAGTGAATGTCTGTGTCTCGAGCCATGTTATTGCTTTACTTACTGCCATGACTTCCATGGTCAGGCTACTTGTGGTTTCAGTGAAAGCACCAGAGTCCTCCTTCACAATTCTCCCTCCGGCCCGAGCTGTAAAGGCCCATGAGCTTCTCACATGTCGGACGACCGACCCATCTGTGTAGATGACCGCGTCACTGTCTAGCGAATTCTCGAAAATCAACGCTTGTACTTCAGCCTCCACAGCAGCCGGATTTCCTTGTCTGCATTTTCTATCTAGTTGGATGCAAACTGAAAAGGATGTGCAGAAGTCTGTTGGCACTTGCACCCACTCCTCGCCAGGTTCTAAGTCCTCCAGTGAACACACCTGTTGAAGAATGTCTTCGGCTTGACCCATCCACGACCGTCCTCTTTTTAACCTGCTGCCCTTCACCTTCCTAATTTCACTATGCAGTGGATGCTGTGTGTTTGCATTAATTCTGAGGTAGGCGCGTGCCCTGCAAGCTTGCATTCTCTCTTCAATGGTTGGAAAATCAAGAAGGTAGCGCATCGCCCTGCATGCTGTATCTCTTGTACATCCAAGAATAATGCGCATAGCTTCATTCTGTATCCTTTCCATCCTTTCTATCTGCTTATGGCTGACGAGTCAGGATTGCCATTGCATACTCCAAAACAGACATGACCAGCCCCTCGTACAGAAGACATAGATGGCGCTGCTCACAGTTTGCTGCCGCCATCACCCGCATCGCTGCCAAACCCCGCTTGGCCTTTGTTATCACCTGGTCTATGTGCACATTATAAGCAAGGCTTCGATCAAACCGTATCCCCAGGTAATTCATTGCCTGCGTTCTTTCCACCGTCTCTGAACACAGCATTACAGTTGGTGTTGGATTGTTGACAATATGATTATTCAACGAGAACCAAGTCACTGTTGCCTTTGTTGGGTTGACCATTGCCCCAGCTTCATCACACCAAGTACTTATGCGATTGAGTTCGGTTTGTAGTTCCACAGCAACCTCCTCTCTATCCTTACCCTGACGATACACTAAAACATCATCGGCATATGACAATGTCCTGCCAGGTCCAGTGATCTGCTCACTGGTGATTCTCACTGTGTAGGCGTTGAACAGTACCGGAGATAATGGTGATCCCTGTGGTAGGCCAGGATATATTGTTGTTGGTTCCGAAGTCCAACTGCCACATCTAAAAACTACTTTCCGTTGGAAGAGGGCTGCAGCGATCCAACTAAGGAGGAATGGACTTACGTTTAGTTCAAGAAGCTGAAAGATTAAAAAATCCAGTGGTACTCTGTTGTATGCGTCCTCAAGATCAATCGCTGCAGCAACGGTTTCAGTGCCTGAGTGGAAACCTTCATAGACATCATGGGCAAAGACTGCTGCATTGGTCCAGGTTTCTCTTTTTGGACGGTACCCACCCAGGGTAGGTGGGAAAACACCTTGCCTCTCTAGTTGGCTTGATATTTTCCTGGCAATTACCTTCTCCAGCAGCTTGCCTATTGTATTCTGCATGGTTATAATTCGATATCCTGAATTTTTTTTGTGGTCTTTGTCAGGCTTCGGCAAGGGAATCAGATAGCTGTGTAACCATTCCTCCTTGATGCTAGCACTCCCTATACTGTTGTTGTACATGTCTGCTAGTTTCTCTAGCTCATTGTCGGTACACCGATTTATGTCGTCGTATACTATGCCATCAGGACCTGGAGCACTGTTTTTTGATCGTCGAAGCACAGCCTTGATTTCTTTCACTGTCACTGTGTCTTCATCCGAAGTGTTCTGGGCCGTGCATCTGTCTGAGGTGACCTCCTTGGCCAGATTCCGGCCTCCCATGTCTGTCTGGTTGCTCTGCTCAAGGTAGCGTTCAAAGAGGGCTTTGCCCTTGTCCTCGTCAGTCCTCTGCCAGATGAGGTCAGCACCTTGGAAGTCAGAAATGCTCTTATTCTTGACTACACCACTCATGCTTTTATGTAGTCGCCAGAATAATTTCAGTGACTTGTCTGTGCTTACTCTTTGACACACCTCTGCCCATTTTTCGCTTTTAACCACCTTGACCAGTTTTTTTAAATAGCTTACTTTTGTGTGCATCTCTCTTTCTAAGTGCAAGCAGGGACTAGGATGACCAGCTCTGTTCTTCTTGGCATTTTGCCATCTCCTTACAGCACTACGCTTATCCACCCAAGCCTTCTCCACCTCGAAACTCCACCACGGTGGCTGCTCCCAGCTTTTTTTCCTGCCCTGAAACGTTCTGCGCTTGTCACGTCTTATTTTACTCACCACATCTTGCCCTGTACTGTCATACTGGAACGTCTTTACCTTTAGCTTGTGCTGCCTGGTTCTGCCTTTCTCCACCAATATGCTGCAAGGGTGGTGGTCGCTGCCATGGTGTCCTAGGACACCCCATCTACACACTGTAGTGAGTGAAGGTGAAACTAGCGCCAGATCAATAGCACTGTCCTCATCGCCTGGACGGCTTGCTGTCCTGGTGACACAGCCACTGTTGATACAAACCAGGTCGATGGTTTCCAGTGCAGTCTCGAGCTCCTCCCCTTGTGTATTGGAGGAAGTGTTTCCCCATGATCTGCCTTTAGCGTTGAAGTCACCACAGAAAATAACATTTCTCTCGTGGCCTAATATGCCACTTAAGCACTGCCACTTCTGGGCGTCCATACTCGCATTGCGGGCATAAACATTAACCAACACGAATGGTATACTGGAATGAACTCTCAACGCCTGTATTTGTATATCGTCACTGTCCCAACTGGACATGTCTAGCTCTGACGCCACCATGCTGTCGCGAACGAGAATCGCCGTTCCCAGATGTCGTCTGTTGTAGAAACATTTGAAGCCGGCAATTCGGAGTAGCTGATCGCCCAGTCTCGTCTCCTGGAGTGCTACAATGTCGTTCCTGTAAACTAGGGTTTCTAAAATAGAGCCCCGTTGTTTTACACTGGCACAGTTCCAATATAGAATACCGATGTTCCTGAGTCCTAGACGGTGACACTTGAGTCTAAAACGCCTCAAACCCTCGCGCTTACCTTGCTTCTTTGTCCCTGCGCGGCTACCACGCCGCTTCGTTATGTTGTGTTAGATAAGAGAAGTAATAGCTACAGCAGGATATAATAATAAGAAATAACAACTGATACGCGCGTTAACTCTCGAGAATCAAAGTGTTTTATTTATTATGTTATATTAAATGTGGAATTAAAGTACATGGCGTGATTTTGGGGCAAGTGCAGAAATTCATATATCTAGGCACAGGGATCACATCAGTTGGAAGATGCATCACGAGATAAAGAACAGAAAAGGATAAGCAACAACTGCATTTTATCATTGAAGAACGTTTTGTGCAATAATTCACTGCCCTTGAAAGTTAGAAAAAGAGCCTTGGATATGTGGTTTTATAGAAGAATGTTGACACATTTCTGGACAGCCAAAATGAGAAATCTGGACATTTTGAGGGAAGCTAAGTGGCAAAGATAACTGATCACAAACATCAGAAAATAAAGTTATAGTTTGTTGGCCACATTATGCGAAGACAAAAGCTGGAACATGCTGTGGCAACCGGCAAGATTGTTAGAAAGAGAAATATATGAAGACGTCGTGATAAATGTCTTAACAGTCGCGTGCCAATGCACAGAAGGGAGTCAACACCCGAAGTGGCCCATGCTGCCGGAGATTGCAATCTGCAGAGAAGCATGGTCGCACACGCCAGTCGGCAAGTCACTGGTTGATGTTGGTGATGTTAAATTGTAAGTAACATGTAAGTTCAGCATTCTCGAGTTTCTTCTTTAGTGAATGTAAAATGTTCCATGGTTCACCTTCGTATTTTGTCACACAAATCATGCACGTTCTAAAAATATTGCTTTAACTGGTAATGTGCCTAAGGTTCTTATAGTGCGTTCACAAATGTTTACCCTCATTCACAGCCAATTTAGTTTTTAATTTTTGTTACTATGGGGTGGGGGAGAGGGGAGTATCTGTTGCATCGTTATGAATTCTCCCTGCCGTCTTATATTTACTCCCGCCCATAAATATGCCTTTGATAGCTCCATATACAATTGAAATCATGGAAAGCGGCAAAATGTATTTGATGATTTGGGGAAAATGTATTGAATTTACGCTAACAGACTTGTTTTGCATTAATTATTTACGTCGTCTTTGAACACTTTAGTTCCACTATCTGACTTTCTTCTAATAATAACATTTCTGTGCACCACGAAGAATATTCATTATGGAACACCGATGTTTCCATGTGATGATGTAATACATTTCACAACATGACCTTCATCTCTGACCCGTAAATTATATACCGCATATAAACAACTATGATATCTTCTTTAAAATCTCCAGAACATAAAATATTGTTGTTGAGTGTACATAATGATAATGTTATATGCTAAATCTCATCATTTCCCTTAGTTGGTTACTGATGTCATCATCACTGGCACCTTGCCGTCGTGTCAGACGATAGTTTGTTACATTGTGCTTCAAAAAGGCATAATGACTTCAACCCGTGGCGGTAGTGAATATGACTGATAAGGCGAATTCGCGCTGTAAATGTTCGTACACAGTGGATGCATGTGAACATATGGTCATTTCCACCATCATCCACCAGCTTAATTCTCGCATGCTCAGTGTGTGACTATCTGCAATCACTTTCTCCTTTGTCTTTATTCCATTTCTGATATTTGCCCTCGATGCAACACGTTCAGTGGCGACTTGCTCCCAATGTGCATTATCAATGGCTTTATCAATCATGTCCCGCTTACACACATCTTTGTATCGTAGTAGAGGCCGACTCTGAGATCTCTTATCCATCTGTAATTCACCAAAAAAAGATATCCTTTGGTATTCTACCATCATCCATCCTCCTAACGTGTCCTATCCATCTAAGTCTACGAACACTGAGCATGGAACAAACCGGCACACAACGTGATTTTTCCAATACTTCAGTACTTTTTATTTTGTCTTGCCACTTAATACCAAGTATTCTTCGCAGATACCGCATATCAAAGCAGTTTAAATGTTTCTCTTGGTGTCAGTAAGTTGACCAGGCTTCAATGTCATAAAGAAGAGTACTAAGGATACAGGCTTGATTGACAAGGACTTTCGTTTTCGCAGTAAGCTTCCTGTTCTCCCAGACTCTTTTTGCTAACATGTTCATTGTTGTTGCGGCCTTACCAATTCTGATGTTGATTTCTTGAACTATGGATAATTTGCTATTTACCTCTGATCCTAGATATGTAAAATGCTCTACTATCTCCAGTTCGGCTTCGTCAATAAAGATTGATGGTACCCCATGTGCACCTTGTGACATAATCTGTGTCTTCTTTTTGTTAATTGTTAAATCAAATTCAGTACAAGCATTGGAGAATGGAGATATTAGACCTTGTAATTCTTCCTCAGAGTGCATCGTAATTGCAGCATCATCTGCAAAAATAAACTCTCTAATCAGTTCCCTCCTAATTTTGGTCTTGGCCTTCAATCTCTGAGCATTAAAAGGTAGAAGTGAAAAGTATATTCTAAGGCGGATCGGAGCCAGTACACAACCTTGCTTAACGCCACTCTAGATTTCAAAAACTTCTTAAGTTGCACCATCAAACTTGATTATACTATCCATGCCTTTGTAGAATGATTCCACAATGGACAGAAGATTTTATGGGCAGCCGATAATCTTTAGTGCCTTGAACAGACTTTCACGACTGACCAAATCAAATGTTTTTGTGAAGTGGGTGAAGGCAATAAACTGTGGTTGATTCTGTTCACTGCATTTTTCTTGCATTTGTCGCAATGAGAATATAATATAAATGGTAGACAGGTTCTGTCGGAAGCCACACTTTGATTCGGGGTAGACTTGATCTCTCAGGACTTGAAGTCTGCGCAGAATTCTGGCAAATACTTTCCCAACAATACACAGAAGTGAGATACCCTATAGTTGTTACAGTCGCTCCGATCGCCCTTGTTCTTTTACAGTTTTATGATGATTGAGCATTTAAAATCCCATGGGACTTGTCCTTCTCGCCAGCATAGCTGTATTAGCTGGTGGCTCTGTAGAGTGAATGTGTCTTGCCCGCGTTTGATAACCTCTATTGGAATCACATCCTTACCTGGAGCCTTGCCTGATGCAAGTTCATTTATAGCACACTTAAGTTCTGTTATGGTGAGTAGTGTGTCCAGGTGGTCAAGAGATGGAAGGGCCTCTATGGCGTTGAGGGCATCATCCGCTAGCTTGGTCTCACTTGAGTAAAGCTCCAAATAGTGCTCTACCCATCTATCCATCTGCTGTTTCTTATCAGTGATGAATTCTCCAGTCAGGTTTTCAGTGGTGCACTTCTTTTGATCATTGGACCTACAGACTTTCTTCATCCCTTCATACATGCTGCTGATGCTTCCCTTATCACTTGCATTTTGAATGAACTCACATACCTTGATCCAATAGTCACTTGTATACTGCCTGTCAGCCTTTTGCACATCCTTCCCAGCTTGCTTCAGGTCACTGATAGTGTTACGCGTTGTTCTGTCCTTGTTTCTTAAGAGAGCTATCTTCTTTGTATCAATCAAGGGCTGCAGTGTCTGGCTGTTTACCGCAAACCAGTCCTGCTACTTATGATCCACAGTGCCGTAAACCCATACCGCTGTTTTATAAAGAGTTTTCTAAAGTTTACCCCAAGTTTCACTTGCTGTTAAATTTTTTGATGTATCAGAGAAAGCGTCTTCATGTTGCTGTTGGAGCTCAAAGCACTTATCAGGATCGTGGGTATTAATAATATTAATCCTGGGGCTAGATTTATGTTTAGCTGTGTTGATTCTCTTTGGTCTCAGTCTTACCCTTGCAACAACCAAAGAATGATCCGTATCACAGTCAGCACTGTGATAACTTCGAGTTAATAATGTTTGGTTCAGATGTTGTCTCTGTATTATGATGACGTCTAGATGGTGCCAATGACTGGATATTTGATGTTTCCATGTGATCTTATGCAACTCTTTTGTTTTAAAAAATGAGTTTGTAATACATAGTTCATTTCTGGTGCACTACTCCAGTAGCCAATGCCCATTTTCATTAATACGACCGATGTTGTATTTTCCAAGGCCACTGGCAATGAACTTGAGTCCTTGCCCACACGAGCACTGAAATAACCGAGCATATAAATGTAGTCGGATTTTGGAACTGCCTTGATCACAGAGTCTAACTCCTTATAGAACGAATCCTTCACATCATCAGAGGAAGTGAATGTCGGTGCATATGAAGTAATAATAGTGGCAAAACCACAAGAGGTTGCCAAGTGCAGGGATAATAGTCTTTCATTACCTACAGCTGGAAATTCAATCATTACCAGTAGCGAATTCTTCAATTCAAAGCCCACATCATGTTGCCTTTTTTTCTGCCTGCTCTCTACCCTTCAAAAAAAATGTAGGATGTAATTGATTTCCCTGAATGGCCCTCCCCGAGCCAGACGGGTCTCCTGCAGGCCAGAAATATCAATGTTAAGACGATTGAGTTCGGCCGTTTTTCTCACATTGTCAATATTCGTCAGGTCAGTGGTAAATCCTGGACACAGTTCTTACGTTCCTGGTTGTAAGCCGTACTTGAGGTTTCTATCTTCCTTTTTAGTAGTACCTGGTGCTATTTTAACAAATTTTAACAGCCTGTTTTGTCCTAGCCTCAAGCACCTATTGAAGCAGGCAGGTTGTGACGGATCAGCACCCAATTGGCCGGGGGCTGCCCAGCTTGAGGCGGGCGGTAAGTGATCAGTGACACCTGTAATTGTCTTCCACCGTCAGAGGCAACCGGTGACGACCAATGTCTACGCCAATTGACAAGGACTTTTAACTCGTTACTGCTACCTTTCGCTTTGATTTCATGACTGGTTAAGACGACGTATAGAGTCATACCCCTCCATGCAGATCAGCATGGTGTAATGGGTAAGAACACGTGTTCTAAAACATCCGTTGTGCTGAGGCCGAGGTAAGCGGTTCAACACCTACACCGGACAGCTGGATTAAAATGTTGAACTCTCGTTCTTGACATGGGGACGTAATTTACAAGTACCTCTGAAGTTGGAGTGGGTTCACCTGATGGCGAGGGTCACTGTTAATACGGAAAGCTAATCCACACACCAAAATTCAGTCCATCACTGCTATAAATAGTGTGTATGGACTACGCTTGAGTTCAAAGCGCAAAGAAGAATATACCTCTCCATAGCACAAAGCCTGGGCCTAAATAAAGAGACCATGTGTTTCCCATTTAACATGACCCCTCTTCTCGGCCAGCTTAGTTCACTCCAGAGGAAAGGTATGAAGCTGCAGAAGCTGCCGGATCAGCAAATCAATGTTTCTAACTGTCTGCCTGTCGGAGTTTCGATTCTAGAACAGCAGCCAACTAAGGCTTAGGACCTGGTCTGCCCTGTCATGATATTTTGTCTTTAGATTGCATTTAATCGCTCTAGGGTAAGGCTTGTACCCTCCCAATTGCGCTCTCCCGCCAGAAGCCGTTGTCACAATGTGAGATGTCGGGTTTGGTAAGCGTCGCTCAACATTCGGCGCTATTACACAGCAGGTAGTACTGTCTACTGTCATACGGTAGCTCTCTCATATCTGACTAAGACCTGTCTTGTATGCACACATATACACATGCACGTACACACAGACCCACATATACACACACATACACTACACACACATACATTCACACACACTCATATACACACAAACATACAAATATACACACATTCGCACACTCATGCACACCCATATACACACATACACACACGTGTACACACACACACATACTTATACACACAAACACACACGAATATACAATTGTACACATATACACACTCACAGATGTACATATGCACACATACACACGAACATACACACATACGCACTTACACACATACTCACATACATAAACATACACACACACATGAAAACACATACACGCACATACACACAATACTCTCACATGCACACACATGTAGGTATATACGCACGAGCGCACACACCCTTACACACATACACAAATATGTACACAAATAAACACCCATACACATATACTCACTCATACACACACACTTATACACATGTACACACATGCACACACACCCATACTCACATATATACATATGCACACATAAACAAACATACACACATACTCACACATAAACACACATAAAGACACAAGCACACACACCCACACACTTACACACACATACACACAAACACATACACACAAACACATACACACACATACACAGATAGATCCACAAACACACACACATACACATACATACATATGTACACACATACACGCACATATACATATACAGGCACATACTCCCGCATACACACCTACCTGATGTATGGACTTGTATACGGGGGCAAACATTTGTGAACACACTATAACTCTGTTTAACCTTGCAGGGAAAAAAATAATAAATAGGAGAACTTGGTGCCAACTGGCAAGATGGAGAGGAAAAGAACAAGGTGAAGGCAGAGAAGTAAATATCTGGATGGCTTCACCACTTGACATGGTCGAGATAAGAACACAGAGCTGATCCACAACTCTGGTGACCGTGTAAGATGGCGAGATATGACCGCCTACGCTTATCGACATGGCACACGATGATGATATTTATTGCTATGTCCAATGTATGTGTGGGCTATTTAAATAGTGCCCATTAGTGTTGACTGTGGAGTCAAGAAACTTGGAGTGCGAATTATTACATTCAGACACGAGAACACATCGGGAGAATGAGGGGTCTCGTCAACCAACACAGAACTGTCATTATTAGCTGCAGGACTCTGGTGCATATGTTGAGGTGAGGGTCTGTGCACGTGTGAACTTGCCCGGAGTGCAAGAATGATACCCCAACACATAACTAACTAACCAAGATGATTAAAATGTGTGATATTTTCAATTCTTCATTGTTGCTTTTTATTTTTGGTTGACGTGTAGTTTTAGCCGACATTATGCTACCAATGGACATATTTCAACTGATATGCGCAAAATCATAACAATAGAGATGAGATGCCTTAGAAGGCCTGCGGGAGTAAAAGTGAGAGATAGCATTGGGAATGAGAAAATTAGAAGTCGACTAGTCTGAAACCAGTCGCGCACTTCATTAATTAAAAAAAATAACAGCGTAAATGGTTTGGCCACCTCACAAGAATGCCCTGGTAAAATCTGCCACAAGCATTAAAGAAATATATTGGAAGAGCAAGAGAATATAACGTAAAAGATGGAGTGATGGTATCAAGAAAAAACTTTAGGGAAATGAATACCTGAATACCAACCTACAAAAACATTAGAAAGAGCACATAAAAGATCTTTACATCTGCCTCAATATTTCACTGAGATAAATGGAGGAAAAGAAGGAGGAGGAGGAGGAGGTGGTGGAGGAGGAGGAGGAGGAGGATGTGAAGGAGGACGAGGGGAAGAAGAAGAAGAAGAAGAAGAAGAAGAAGAAGAAGAAGAAGAAGAAGAAGAAGAAGAAGAAGAAGAAGAAGAAGAAGAAGAAGAAGAAGAAGAAGAAGAAGCAGAAGAAGAAGAAGAAGAAGAAGAAGAAGAAGAAGAAGAAGAAGAAGAAGAAGAAGAAGAAGAAGAAGAAGAAGAAGAAGAAGAAGAAGAAGAAGTTTAGTTTAGTTTAGTTTAATTAAGTCGATGGATCAACATCACGGCACACGGGTTTAACCCAAAAGTGCTTCTTTCTCCTCCTTACTCAAACCTGAGTCTGGAGAAACTCAGCTCAGTGCACGAACTCCGTAGCACCAGCGAGGATCCTGAAAAACTCTGGGTAGATTTTTAACTCTAAATTTTGCCCGGGCAGCACCGTTAGGCTTACTCTTTTTCGATTTTCAACTGCCAAGGGATTTTTTACGTGCGCAACAATACACACGGGCGTGCGATCTCACTATCCAGAGACCAGGGGAGATTTTATTACTAGAAGTCCACGACAGGTCTGCAGTCTTACCAGTATCAACCCCGGCAAGTAATGGGTGCCGGTGTTTCCAGCTTTTAAGTGCACTTTCTCCTGCATTATCACACTCGACAGACGGTGCAGAGAGCAGAACCCCGCCTCTGTCAAATTCAGAGGTCAACGCGCTCATCTATGAACACCCAGATAACCTCGAAGTGCTCATCTATACAGATGGATCTTTTGTAAAGCAGCAGAGAAGTGCGTGGGCATTTCAGCCCGTTCAGCGGACCGAACCGTTCAAGAATCCAGTGGTGCCCACTTTATGACCACGAGTAGCATGACAATGGAGGTGATGGCAGTAACACAGGCTTTCATATGGCTGGAATCACAGCATTATACCAACCTGTGTGTACTAAGTGACTTAATGAGCATGATTCAGAAGGTCGAAGCTGGAGCTGTACGCAGACAGTGGACTGAGTCGCTGCGGAAGTCTGTTGTCCGTAAAGTCACCTTCATCTTCGTCCCGGGACATGCGGGAGTCGAGGGAAATGAACGATCTGATAAACTGGCTGGCTCTGCACCCCCTGTAGATGGCCAGCCCATGGATCGTGCCGATGTTATTAACGCCCTTAAAGATATGGCGAGAACAGAGGACTTTGACGTCAGTGAATCCACATCGCTGTCCAGGATGAAAGACTTGGGAGTAAGAATCGGCACGGCCAAGCGCGAGAGGTACATTGGGAAAACGAGGTGCCTCGTCAACCAACACAGAACTGGCACTATTAGCCACCGGACGCTGATGCATATGCTGGGGGGGGGGGGAGGATCTGAGCACCTATGGACCTGTCCGGATGCAATGAAGATACCCCAACTGATAACTGATAACTGTGAAAAAATCCCGATCATCACCGGGGCTTGAACCCGGGACCTCCAGCACTCGAGGCGGACACCATACCTCGAGACCACGCAGCCTCTCTCGCTCTCTCTCTCGCTCTCTCTCTCTCTCTCTCGCTCTCTCTCTCTCTCTCTCTCTCTCTCTCTCTCTCTCTCTCTCTCTCTCTCTCTCTCTCTCGAAGAAGAAGAAGAAGAAGAAGAAGAAGAAGAAGAAATTTTGCCCATGGACATTTAGATTTGGTTAAGTTTTGGAAAGGATTGTAATTTGCACTGTGCATCTTGACAACGAGATCGATTCTTCTTTTTCTGTTTCAATTTTCTCGCTTTAAACTCGAGTGAAGTTCTCTAACTATTAATAGTTACTGCTACCATCTTTCCCAAAAAATAAGACCGGGTCTTAGATTAATTTTAGCTTAAAAAATGAACTAGGGCTTATTTTCGATGGATGCTTTATATACATACAGATAAAAACATCTAAATTTATTCATATACAAAAGTCTATATTTATTCAAACACAGCCATGTCATCTTCTTCAGTGCCATTGTCATTACTTTCCACATCCCGAATTCCGGTCAGAATTTCGTGCGATTCCAGTGCGCACCAGTGGCGTCTGTACTCCGACTGGCCATTCGGCAACAAATCTCCCATTCTAGCTGACGATCTTATCTAGGGATTATTTTAGGGGTAGGTCTTATATTAAAAGCATCCTGAAAAATCGTGCTAGGGCTTATTAAAGGGGTACGTCTTATTTTCGGGGAAAGACTATACTAGTGAGTTTTTTGGACTAAGTTTAGTTGTGGATTAGTTTTCTCTATTACAATTGTCCCTCGCCATCAGGTGAACCCACTCCGACTTCTGAGGTATTTGTAATTTACGTTCCCATGTCAAGTGTGGTGTCGAGGTAAAGCATAAAAAGCGGGGAGTGCCCGTTTATAGGCTTCATATATCGCGATTCCCATGGATTCTGTTATTCCTTTTGTCCATCGTTTACATGACCAGCCTCTTCTTCTGGTTCCATTCGGTCTGTACATCATTGCACTTTGTTGTATGCTGTCAGTTGGTGGCTTAATTATGTGGCTGAACCATTTCACTTGCTGTTTTCTAATGAAATCTAGCGCTGCTATTAGCCTCAATTTAATCCTCATTTCATCATTTCTGATTTTCTCTCTTCTTCATCCATTGAGTATTCTTCTCCAGAATCTCATTTCCGTTGTTGTATTTTTTGTTCCCCTCCCATTGTCCAGGCTTGGATCACATGTTTCTCTTGCCGTGTAATGATCCGAGTCATCTAAAGAAAGCTGGCTAGATTTTTAAACTGCCACACATTGTATGTCGCGTGCCGGTGTCATAGTTAGAATGTTACCTTCACAAGGGGTGTCTGCCGTCAGCTCTCGCCGTTCGCCATGGGAGGGTAAGACTGGCCACCTTTCCGACCGCGCACTCCGGTCTATAAGAATGAAATGGTCCTATCACATCATATAACCACAGCAGGTTCCTGTTGCTGAAATTGTCTCTATATTTAGGGAGACCCGTGGCTTATATTGGATAGACGCTCACTGGCCGGTCCGGGGGGGGGGGGGGGTCAAACGTTCGAATTCGGGCGGTTCTTACCATGGGCATGGCATTTGGTATCGAGTGGTACCGGGAAATGTCGTGGGAAGAAAAGGCAGTCGGTTTGATAATTATACATCCCTCACGGTGTGTGGGTAGGTTTATACAGGTGTGGGTCAAGATAACTAACCGAGTATCTGTAAAATTTAAATAGGTGTGGGTCAAGATCACTCTATTTGTGTCGGTAGGTTTATACAGGTGTGGGTCAAGATCACTCACCGACCGTCGGTAGGTTTATACAGGTGTGGGTCAAATCACTCACCGAGCGTCGGTAGATGTATACACGTGTAGGTAAAGATTCGCTCACCGTGTGTCGGTAAGTTTATACAGATGTGGATCAAGATCACTCATCGTGTGTCGGTATTTTTATACAGGTGTGGGTCGAGATCACTCACCGTGTGTCTGTAGGTTTATACATGTGTGGGTCAAGATCACTCACCGAGTGTCGGTTAGTTTATACAGGTGGGGGTCAAGATCACTCACTGAGTGTCGGTAGGTTTAGACACGTGTTGGTCACGATCACTCATCGAGTGTCGGTAGGTTTATACAGATGTGGGTTAAGATCATACACCGTGTGTCGGTATGTTTATACAGATGTGGGTCAAGATCATAAACCGTGTGGCGGTAGGTTTATGCAGATGAGGGTCAAGATCATACACCGTGTGTCCGTAGGTTTATGCAGGTGTGGGTCAAGATCATACTCCGTGTGTCGTTAGGTTTATGCAGCTGTGGGTCAAGATCATACACCGTGTGTCGGTAGGTTTATGCTGATGTGGGTCAAGATCATACACCGAGTGTCGGTTAGTTTATACAAGTGTGGATCAAGATCACTCACCGAGTGTCGGTAGGTTTATGCAGGTATGGGTCAAGCACCATCCGTCCGATATTCCTAAAGCGTTTAAAAGAGTCCTTTGCTGACTGACTAAATGATTGACTGGTTGACTGACTGATTTACTGAATGACTGACTGACTAACTGAATGAATGACTGACTGAATGACTGAACGACTGGCTGACTGAGACTGACTGACTGAGACTGACAGGCTAACTGACTGTCTAACTGACTGGCTGACTGACTGAATGACTTACACATTTACTTACTTCCTTGAAAGTAACTTTTCCTTCTGGTTCTTAGTGCCCCATGTGGCGTTTGTGATCATGCCTCTCCACAATCTTCTGTTTCATGTACTGCCAATCTTGTTATATTCCATCCCGTGTGGCATTGGTGATCATGTCTGTTCACAGACTTCTGTCTCGTGTACTGTCAATCTTCTTGTAGTAAATTCAGTGTGGCTTGGTGATCATGTCTATCCACAGCTATACTCTATGTCATATGGCGTTGTGATCATATCTGTCAACAACGTTCGCTCTCTTTTGCTGCCAATCATTTCAATACCTGTGTTCCTCCATACCATGATGTGAAACTGGCCAGAATCTTCTCTTTCGCTCTCCCCCTGTTTCTCCTCCCCTCCATCCTTCCCGTTGTTACGAATTCTCAAGTTTTGCCCTTCTCATGACAAGCCGGAAGAATGTGAGCTGGTCTACCTAGCTGATGCGAGTAACCAGTTCTCTGTGTGAGATAGTTTGAAAGCAGGACTCATTTCATATCGAATTTGTAGTTAGTATCTCTGATACTAATTTATGGAACTTTTAGTAAAGAGTTACATAAATGTAATATATTAAATACAGTTAACATTAATGCACAATTCAGAATTCAATTAACAAACACAATAAGACATTTTGAAAGTGTGACCAAAGTTTACTAAATTTAGAAATACAATGTTTGCTGAAATTTCCGTTGTTTGATTACCATTGTGGGGGAAATTTACACACATGAATAAACATGAACATCGGTGAAATTGTTTGCGAAGTCCGGAGGCTCTAAGATCACCATGTGCCAATACCACTCAGAACAGGATGTTCACTTAACGTTGCTTCCGTTGCTTGCTTTTACACATTCTGAAAAAAGACAGAAATTTGCATTTATCATTCCATGAAACTGTAAAATGTTTAAATACGAGAAATGTGTTTTAAGATTTGGAAATTGGCTTGCGTTAATTAATTTTGTAGGCCTGTTGGGGGTAGCCTGTTGTGGATAGCCTTTTGTGGGTAGCCTGTTGTGGGTAGCCTTTTGTGTGTAGCCAATTGTGGGTAGCCTGTTGTGGGTAGCCTGTTGTGGGTAGCCTGTTGTGGGTAGCCTGTTGTGGGTGGCCTGTTGTGGGTATGTGAAGTGTTAGGAACATTACATGTTGTAGGCTTCTGTGCATAGAGAAATAGGTGCCAGATTTTTTTCCTCAGTTAGCGAAAGTTGAGAGCATCATCCGATCAAGTTCCTATCGATGTAAGCGTAATGTCATAACCATTAAAGAAACTCTCCACTTTCTGTCTATATATATATATATATATATATATGTATATATATATATATATATATATATATATATATATATATATATATATATATATATATTAGGTCTGCCACCGATTAATTTAAATTTAATAGTTAACTTTTGATAAATTAACGATTAATTAATAGTTAATTTCGATTAAAGCAAAACATTTATAGTCACATAATTCACATTATAGTCGTATTTGTCAAAAATCAAAATAACACTGGACTGACTTGTTCATATGTCATCTAATAACCAACTTTGCAAACAGACAGTATTTGGTTCAAGTGACGAGCGAGTCTTATTAACAATATAAACAGCAGAGCTGAAGAATCATTCACATGCAACTGATATAGCCGGTATGCACAGAATGGTCTTGGCAAGGAATGCCGATATTGGATAATCATTAAATTTTCACTATTGTAGAGGGTCAACCAATTCAGCAACTTTCTTCTCCATTTTATAACGGAACAATTCATCAGAAGAGTTGTCGACATGATCTTCCGTGTCTGAGTCAGACTTCTTTAGCTCAATACGTGTTTCATTTGGTTCACATATAGTTTCATTGTCAATGTCAGTATCATTCGTTGCAGCAGTCTCCATCTGCTCATCATGAACATCAACTGCCATTTGTTCAATACGTGACCAAGTTCGTTCCTTTGCATCTTTTGACAAACACTTCAGGTATTTGTAGCGTGGATCAAATACTGTTGCAATCTGTACTATTTCAATACTTGTCATATTAGCTACACGTTCATTGAAGTCATTAATAGATGCTGCCTTAAATTTAGCTATATAGCCCGGATCATCATCGTGTACAGTCGTATGCTTTGTCAACGATAATAGCAGTGGCAATACACAGCTATATGAAACATAATCTTGACCGCCAAGCAGGACTATGGTCTGACAGAATAAGTCCAAAACTTTGATATATTTCGAAATATTCTCCCAATCCGAATCTGACAGTTTTGGACCTTTGTATTGCTTCTTTTCATCTGACATGTAGACAGTTAATGCTTCTCTGGCCTGCAGAAGACTCTGTAGCAAAGTGGCGTCACTGGGGTTGGTGTCACCCAGTGCGGTAAACTCTTGGTGTCACCCCTCGAGACTTTCACCATGGTCTTCTTCCGAGTGTTTTTAATCGCATATAGCAATTCTTTTATTTTGGTGCCACCCCTTGATGGTGTCACCCGGTGCGGCCCGCACCCCCCGCACCCCCTAGTGACGCCCCTGCTGTAGCACAATAAAATACTGTTCCATCTTGTTGGTACATCCTGCTGCAGCTTACACAAAGGTGACTTAGTACAATTTTGCAACTCGGTTGTGATTGCAGCACTATGTTTAAAATGTCAGACAATGTTTCGACATACGGTTCATTTGTATAAGTGATGGGAGTAACGTTTTCGATAAATCGTAAAAAAATTAATCGTTAAGACAAATTAATAATTAATCGATTAATTAATCGTTAACTTCCGCAGCCCTATATATATATATATATATATATATATATATATATATTATATATATATATATATATATATATATATATATATATATATATATATATATATACTAGCTGACCCGGCCCGGCTTCACCCAGTCCCTGGTGGGGAGCATCTCATTTAATTCATATAAGTAGTCATATAAGCTCTCCCGTTCCCGACTATCTGTCTGTCTGTCTATCTGTCTGTCTGTCTGTCTGACCCGGCCCGGCTTCACCCAGTCCCTGGTGGGGAGCATCTCATTTAATTAATATACGTAGTCATATAAGCTCTCCCGTTCCCGACTATCTGTTTGTCTGTCTATCTGTCTGTCTGTCTGTCAGTCCCGGCCCGGCTTCACCCAGTCCCTGGTGGGGAGCATCTCATTTAATTCATATACGTAGTCATATAAGCTCTCCCGTTCCCGACTTGTCTGTCTGTCTATCTGTCTGTCTGTCTGACCCGGCCCGGCTTCACCCAGTCCCTGGTGGGGAGCATGTCATTTAATTCATATAAGTAGTCAAATAAGCTTCCGTTCCCGACTATCTGTCTGTCTGTCTATCTATCTGACCCGGCGTGGTTTCGCCCAGCTCCTGGCGCACAGTAACTTAAAAGAATGTCCTTCCACACACCATTCATTATTTTTAATGAAAACTGTTTTTAATCACCGACATGACAGTTGATAAGTTCTTTAAGCAGAAAAAGATGGGTTACAATGTTATGCATTATGCATTATTTTTATGAAAACTTTGAAAATGCCTTAAAGATTATATCATTATTTATTATAACTCATATGCCTCAAAATAACTATAGACAAAGAGTTTAACAATAGTGCAAGTAAGTCCAACAATATGACTATAAAGTATATAGAAATGTTATTAAAAGTTATGCCCCTTGAAATAACTTTTCTAGAGTGAAGTCCCCCTGCTATATAGAAATTATATAATGAAAAATGAAAAAGTAAATGTTATTAAATAAGTAGAAGATTTTACACTAAGAAACTATTATAGTCGGTTGCACAGGAATGAAAGGAAGACGTGTAGAAAATTTCATCTCAATCGGATGTACCGTTATCGAACGCATCCAATACGAAGCTACCCACAAACACACAAAACCACAAAGCCACATACACTCTGTTTTATATATATATATAAATAATTGTGTGTCCGTCTGTCCATCCATTCATTCATTCATCTGTCCTTCCGTCAGTCCATCCATTAATGCTTCCATCCATCCATCCATCCAACTGTCCGTCCGTCACTCTCTATCTGTCTGTCTGTCTGTCTGTCTGTCTGTCTGCCTGCCTGCCTGCTTGCCTGCCTGCCTGTCTACCTACCTCCCTGTCTGTCTGTCTGTCTGTCTGTCTGTCTGTCTGTCTGACTGCCTGCCTGCCTGCCTGCCTGCCTGTCTGCCTGCCTGCCTACCTACCCGTAATTGTTCAGTATAATTGTTCATTATAATTGTTTAACTATAATTGTTCACTATATATGTGTGTGCGTGTGTGGGGGGGGGGGGGGGGGAGAGAGAGAGAGAGAGAGAGAGAGAGAGAGAGAGAGAGAATGAGAAAGTGGGTGTCAGAGAGAGGGAGAGAGTATGTGCGCACGTGCGTGCGTGTGTGGAGAGAGTGATTGAGCTAGAAATGGTGGGGGAATGTGTCAGTGCATGCATTCGTACGTGTATGTGTGAGAGTGAGTGAGGGAGTGTGTGCGTGCGTGCATGCGTTCATGTGCATGTGTATGTGTGAGAGAGTGTGATTGAGAGAGAGTGTGTGTGTGTGTGAAGGATTGTGTGTTAGAGAGTGAGACAGTGGGAGAGTTGATGTGTTAGTGTGTGTGTGTGAGCGTGCACATGCGTGTGAGTGTGTGTATATGAAAGAATACAGAGAGAGAGAGAGAGAGAGAGAGAGAGAGAGAGAGAGAGAGAGAGAGGAGAGAGAGAGAGAGAGAGAGAGCTGAGCTGATGCATGTCGTGTAACACGCATGTTATGTAACACGCGAATCCATATGTTTGTGTATTCTCATCTGTCATATTATCAGTTAAATACCATTTGATTTTATCATGCATAATATAAACTCATGTTCATTACTGTAGTTTGAGTGAGAGAGTCAGCAAGTGTGAATGAGAGACAGAACGAGTGAGCGTGAGAGTGAATGAGTGAGCCGGAGAGTGAATGAGTGAGCGGGAGAGTGAATGAGTGAGCAGGAGAGTGAATGAGTGAGCAGGAGAGTGAATGAGTGAGCGTGAGAGTGAATGAGCGGAAGAGTGAATGTGTGAGAGTGAATGTGTGTATGTGTGTGTGTGTGTGTGAGAGAGAGAGAGAGAGAGAGAGAGAGAGAGAGAGAGAGAGAGAGAGAGAGAGAGAGAGAGAGAGAGAGAGAGAGAGAGAGCATCACTATTTTTACGTCACATACATTTTATGTACACATTTTTCTCCATGTTTAACATTTTTATGAGACTGCTCATGACAAGTGTCAGTGTATGTGTGTGACTAAAGTGTGGGAGTTTGTTCATACTAGTTTCAATACTAACGTGAGACATTTTGTATGTGTCTAGATGTGAGGAAGTGTGAGTGTATGTGGAGGATGTGTGTGAGTGTGGGGATATGTGTGGGTGGGGGTTGTGTGGGTGTGGGTATGCGTTTGGATGGGTTGGGGTGTATGGGTTTTGGTGGGTAGTGGTATTTGTGGGTGTTGGTGGGATGTGTGGATGGATGTGTGGGGGTGAAAGTAGGGGTGTTGGAATGGGTGTGGGGGATGTGTGTATGGGTGGAGGATATGTGTATGGGACGGATGCGGGGGATGTGTGTTTATGTGGGTGGAGATGTGTGGATGGTTTGAGGAAGTATGTGTGGGAGGCGGGGTTGTGTGGGTAGGGGATTGTGTTGGGTGGATTGGGGTTGCAAGGGCGGGTGGGGAGAAGTGTATGGGTGTGTGGGTTTGAGATATGCGTGCGGTGTGTTGGTGGGGGATGTGTGAATGATGTGTGGGTGGAGGGTATGTTTGTGGTGGTATGGGTGGAGGATAGTGTGTGGTGTGGGGGATGTGTGTGATGGGTGCGGGGAATGTGCGTATGGGTGGGGTATATGTGTGGGTGAGTAGGGGATTGTGGTGGTTGGGGGAAGTATGTGGGGTGTGTGGGTGGGATATGTGTGTGTGTGGATGGGGAATGTGTGGATGGGGGTGTGTGAGTGGCTTAGGGATGTGTAGGTGGGTGAGGGAGTTGTATGTATTGGGGTGGGATGTGTGAGTGGGTGAAGGGTGTGTGTGGGTAGTGGTATTGTGATCGAGAGATTGGTTGTGGGTGGGTGTGTGGGTGCGTAGTGGAGGATGTTTGCGTGAGTGAGTGTCTGTTGGTGGACGGGTAGGGAATGCGTGTGTGGGTGGAGAGAGGTGTGTGGTGTGTTGGTTGGGGATATTGTGTGGGTGAGGTATGTGTGTGTGGGTGGGGGATTTTTGTGGTGTGTGAGTGGGGGTATGTGGGGTGGATGGGTAAGGGTATCTGTGTGGGTGTGGGTGGGAATATTGTGTGGTATCTGGGTGGGGGATATGTGTGTGGTGTGTAAGTGGGGATGTGTTGGTGAGGGATGTGTGTGTGTGGTGCGTGGGTTGGGAATAGTGCGTGGTAGGGGGTGTATGTGATGTGCGGGTGGGGGATTGTGTGGTGGGGGATTAGGTTATGGCATGTGTGGGTGGGTGGAAGTTGTATGTGTGGGTGGTGGGGTGTGTGTGAGTGGATTGGGGATGTATGGGTGGTTAGGGAGATGTGTGTGTGTGTGGGGGGGGGACATGTTAGTTGGTGGGGATGTGTGTGTATGGTTTGGGGATGTGTGGGTGGATGTGCGATGTGTGGGTTGGTGGGGGATTGTGTGCATGGGTGGGGAATATGTTGTCGATAGAGATGTGGCTGGGGGATGGGTGGTTTGAGGTGTGGGTGGG
>JACEFZ010020494.1:315000-376417 GCA_014155875.1 Cepaea nemoralis
CCAATCAGCCGCCTTTATTTCCTACGATATTTCCTGGTGTCCATTCTAGGCCAGGTCGACCTGGGAGCCTCATCATCATCAAGTTCCGTGCCAGCTGGCGTAGGCGTTCATGGCTCTCCACAGATCTCGGTCTTTGGTTTTCTGGATCAACTCTGCTGCTGATATTCCTCCATGCCACCGTCTCAATCCATCCAGCATCATTTCTCTTGGTCTGCCTCTGCCTCTCTTCCCCTCGATCTTTCCAGTTGTTACGATGTTCTCCAATGCCTCTCTTCTCATCACATGACCGAAGAAAGATGTTTGTCTCTGTCTTATTGTTGTATATAATGTTCTAGTTTCATTAGCCTGTTTCAGGCAGTCATCGTTAGTTACTCTGGCAGTCCAAGGAATTCGCAACATTCGTCTCAGGAACCACATCTCTGTTGCTTCTAATTTCTTCTTACTTTGTTCATTTACATTCCAAGATTCACTGCCATACAGCAAAACTGGTTCTACATAGCATTTCAGCACTCTCTTTCTTACATTCAGTGATAGTGACTTATTGCACAAGATACTCTTCATTTTCTGAAATGCGGCTTTTGCCTGCCCTATTCTGCTCCTAATCTCTGTTGTACATCTTCCATCTGATGTTATAAATGCCCCTAGGTATCTAAAATTATCCACTTGGTTAAGGATTTTTCCTTCTATTTCTATGTCACATTTTGGTGTCACCATTTTCTTTGATATTACCATTGTTACTGTTTTCTTGATATTCAAGGAGAGTCCTTTCCTTGCACTCTCTGTTACTACAACGTCTAATAATTGTTGTAGGTCTGTTGAATTATCCGCCACCAATACTGTGTCATCTGCATAGCGTATATTATTTATATTATAACCTCCAACTAGTATTCCTGGCATCTCTTTGATCTCTCTCATTATTACTTCGCTATACAGGGAGAAAAGATCTGGTGACAAGACACACCCCTGTCGTACTCCTAGCTTTATCTGTTCGTAACTACCCTCTTTATTTCCCATTTTAATTGCTGCTACTTGGTTCCAGTAAACATTCTTTATTATTCTTAAATCTTTTCCATCAATGTTGATATCTTCCAACATTTTAATCAGTTCATCATGTTTTACTTTATCAAATGCCTTAGTATAATCTATGAAGCACAAATATATGTCTCTCTGTTTCTCTATTGACCTTTCTATTAGTGTCCGTAATGTATAAATTGCATTGTTTGTGCCCTTTCCTTCCACAAATCCATACTGTTCTTCACTAATTTCCATTTTTATTTTCTTTTTGTTTCTTCTCATTATGATTCTGAGTAGAAGCTTAGTGATATGGTTTATGAGGTTAATTGTACGAAAATCTTCACAATCAATTGCTCCTGGTCTTTTTGGTATAGCTATAAATACAGATTTCAGCATATCACTGGGTAAATATCCACTACTGTAAATATCATTCAACATTTTGGTTAATATATCTACTCCAAATTCTCCCAACACTTCTAATTCTTCTATTGTGATTTCATCTGGCCCAGCTGTTTTTCCTTTCTTCATACGTTTCATAGCGTCAGCGACTTCTTCTTTCAGAATAGGTGGACCTTCTAAGTTACTATCTTCTGTTAATTCTTCCCTTTCTCCGTCATATAATTCTCTTATATACTCATTCCACCTCTTCATTATAGCACCTTCCTCTAATAATATCTTTCCTGTTTTTGATTTCAAACACCCTGTATTTATTCTTATTTTTCTTCCTGTAAGCTCACTGATTTGTCTGTACATATTTTTTGTATCATTAATGGAATTTAATTCAATTTTTTGCATTGCTCGTTTAACCAACTTTCTTTAGCCTTCCCACATTTATCTTTTATTTCTTTATTTATCTTAGCGTATTCTTGTTTGTCATTTTTACTCTGTTTTCTTTTGTCCATCAGTTTTAAGATTTCTTCATTCATCCATTTTTTCTTAGCTATTTTGCCTCTCTCCGGTAATACTTCTTTGCTAGTTTGATGAATGGAGTCCCTTAACATTTCCCATTGTTCATTTATATTCTGTATTTTAGCTATCGCATTGTACCTATTTTTCACAGTCACTCTGTATTGTTCTTGCAGTTCTTAATCTATTTTCAGAACCTCTTTATTAAGTCTCATGTTCTTAACCATTTTTTTCCCTCTCTTTAATCTTACTTTTATTTGTCCACATAGTGGTACATGATCACTATTACAGTCAGCACCAGGCATTGTCTTTACATTAATTAAAGCATTTCTATATCTTTTATTAATTAGTATGTAGTCAATTTGGTTGCGTATTTTCTTATCAGGGCTTTTCCATGTGTACAGTCGTCTTTTATGGTGTTTAAACCATGTGTTTCCAATTATCATATCATTGATATTTGCCCATTCTATTAGCTTTTCCCCTCTTTCATTTCTTGTACCTAAAACATAATTCCCCACTATTTATATATTCCCCTCCATTTTCCCCTTTCCTACTTTTGCATTAAAATCACCAAGTATTATTTTTATTTCTTGTGATCCAATTTGAGCCATCACCATTTCTATTTCGACGTAAAAGTGTTGTATTTCTTCATCACTACTGCTTGTTGTTGGTGCATATACCTGTATAATATTTATGTCTATTGGTTTGTCTTTGATTTTTACCATAACTACTCTATGTGAAATACACCAGTATCCATTAATTGACTTGGATGTTTTTTCGTCTAATATTATTCCTACACCTTTTGCATGTGTATCCCCTCCAGAATAAATTATTGTGTGATTGTCAGCTATAATTTTGCCCGATCCCTTCCATCTCATCTCACTAACGCCTAGTATATTCATTTTCATGCTATCCATCTCTCTTACAACATTGATCGACTTTCCTAGCTCATTTAATGTCCTAACATTCCATGTTCCTACTCTAAATTTATTTATTTTAGTTATGATTTTGCCATTAGTAGCTGGATGATGGTCTGGTGTCACCTATGGCTCATGACTGTCCCTACCGGACGAGGATGTCCTAAGACAGCGATTAACGTCGTTCACTAACTCTGATATATGTTTTGCCATGAAGTCTTGGGAAGATAATGTGGTGGTTTCCCCTTGCCTTCCACAAAACCCACCACGATGCGGATTTGAACCTTTGACCAACTACGCTAACCCCATTCTATCTCTGCTGGCACTGGGGGATTCAAATGAAAGCCTGAAATGATTTTTCTTTTTCCTTTTTTGGGTGACTATATTATGAGAAAGTACATAACAAATGTAATATTGTTTATGTAGTAACCACTGCGTTTAATGTAAGTCCTCCAGCGCCGATAAAGTGTTTGGATTTCTGTAGAAAAAAAAATGTCTCTTAGTCGCGTGTGTAACTATTCTGGGGTCACTCACTACTCGGTTTGTCTGGCCCGGTCGTTAACAGTCTGCCACATAAGTCACGACGGTTTGAAGCTTCGTACTCCATCCATACTCTTGCTGGACAGACAGGCATGCATCACCATACTGGACATTCATTCGCCAAACAATTTCTATAGGTTTTACCCCTTCACTGATAGAAAAAGAAAACAGATAACAGAATGCTGCTCCTCCTTAGAACATGTCAAAAGTGATTCGGCCATCTTTAAACTGTCTCTATGACGTCTTATGTTCGTCTGCGCCGTGATGTTATGTACTTAACACTCTTAATGCCCGTACCAAAAACATAGAAGGTTACAAGATAATGGCTTGTTATTGTAATTTATATCTCACTTTTAAGTTTTCATTACGTTAAAGATGAAATGGAACAACAACAAAAATAAGACGAAGAAGAAGAAAAGGACGAAGCAGCAGCAGTAGCAGCAGCAGTAGCAACAGCAACAACCACAGCAAGAGAAGTAAATCACTTGAAATCACAACCTTGGTTATATAGAACACAATGGTAGTTGTGACACCTGATCAATGTAGTTTACATATGTATATCTGACTCGAGAAATTTGAATTGTGTAAAACGCTCAGGCAGACACAAGCGATGATGCGTGCAGCTCACAAACTACACTAATTACAATCAATATTCATTGGATACAACGACGGCGATAAAGAAATAACCAGGTTGAAGTGAATGTGTTTCAAATCAATCAGAAACAATAACCTAGAAACTAATTATAACAAAATGGATTCATTTATTTGTGTCTCTTGGTCAAATGGATGTTTGATGGTTTGATGTGTTCGTAGCTTTTGGTCAATTAGAATACAGTACCCATAGTTCAATATATCGATGTCATTTGTTCAATTTGAATATTTTAGAGTAAGCAATGAACAACTGGGAGGATACTAAATCTGGCAAGCCCTCCTCAGGTCCGGTCCTCGTCAGGACCAATTCAACGCAATAATGAACATAGTGATCTCCACAAGACCCAACGGAACCCAAAGAGCACAGAGGAGAAACTAAAACCAGTCCTCTTTAAGACTAACTCGAAAGAGAAAAAATAAAGGAACTAATATCAAATCTCACAGAAAAACGGCTTCATGTATAACCGACGCTGCAGAAGAAAGTTGAACGACTCCGAATGTTTATGTTTTTTTTTCATGTAAATACTGAACTGAACTGAACAATTAGAATACAATATCAATTGTTTATATATTGATGTCATTTATTCAATGAGAATATAGTACCCATAGTTTAATATTGTGGTGGTGTCATTTATCAAGTTAGAATACAATACAAATAGTGTAATATTTTGGTGTCATTTATCAAGTTAGAATACAGTACACATAGTGTAATATTTTGGTGTCATTTATTAGGTTAAAATATAGTACACATAGTTTAATATATTGGTGTCATTTGTTCAATGAGAATATGGTGCCCATAATTTATTATTTTGGTGGTGTCATTTATCAAGTTAAAATGCAGTACACACAGTGTAGTATAATGGTGTCATTTATCACGTTAGAATGCAATACACACAGTGTAATATAATGGTGTCATTTGTCACGTTAGAATACAGTTAGTTAGTTGCATATCTTTTACAGGATGTAGCCGTCAACCCCATCATATTTTGTCTGTTAGTGATTCCTGGGCAAGTTTACGTTCAGTAGTTTGCCATTGCTTTTTGAACGACCAGCACCAATAACATTTAATAAAAACCAACGCAAGACGGCCGCCCGTAGCTGTGTTTCAACATTGAACAACTGGGGTTAGAATTAAATTGTAAAAAGACACAGATTATGGTCATCACTAGGAAGAACGAAATACCACAATGTAATATACAAGTAAATTGGAATATTTTTCAACAAGTGAATCGGTTCAATTATCTCGGAACAGTCATAACATCTGATTGTCGTGTCCTCCTTTAAAGTGTCGTCCCTGGAGTGAGGAGATCCGACACCCACATTATAATATTATTTTTTTTTCCCTCAATATTCTGGAGAATCCACCAGCTTCCGTCCAACACACTCCCTCAGCCTATGGACACCTTTTCCTATCACTCTCACACTGTCGTACTATGCCCCCTTCTCATACTTCCCCAACGCAACATACTCAACAACTCTTGCTTCTAGAAATTAATAAAGATTAATTTATTAAAATAAAAGTGTAACGTGTATGAGACGTGTATGCGAAGAAAATGTGTGACGTGTTCTATAAAGTGTGTAGACTCTGTCTCTCAGACATCAACTCAGTCAGCTGATCACAGCAAAGATAGACCACAGCACGTTACGTCAGAACAAGTACGTCTCACCCGTTGCCGGAACCATCTTGCCGGATAATGCTTTGCCTCTGTAGACCTCTGGTAATCCAATTTCATGAACATCCGAAATAGACACCGGTGGTATTACGAGTTAATCAGGGACCGGTTGCACTCTACACAATGTCCGTTCCTAATGTTCCTAAACAAACTGCACAAGTCTTTTGCAGTGTGTACGAAGTTAGTTAGTTAGTTAGTTAACAGATCATCCTCGTTGCACATCGAACCATTCAGTCCATAAGTGCTAATTACTAATGTTAATTGTTACTGTACTAACACTAGGTACTCTTAGCCGGTTCTCGGTTCGTTACTACTGTCTGATGCTGTGTGGTGCATCAGTATGCATCACTCTCTTTGATGAATCAATTTCCTTCTAGCGTAAGTTACGTTTCTGTATGCAACTTTATTGACTCTTGAACTGGTGTTCTTCAGAATGGGTTTTTTAATTCTTTCCCAAAACTTGTAGAGTTTCCTTGGATCTGGTAGGGAACCTAGGATAGAAACAACACATCTGGTGATAGTACTAGTCACTGATCCCTTCGGCTGAGTGTAAGCCTATCACCTTGCTTAATGATCTTTAGCTAACTAGACTTAGTCATAGAGCAGATTAGCTACCCACCTAGAGTCGAATCAGGCTATGACAAAGAAAAAATATCAGCAAACAGAATGCGGAACCCCGCCCACCAGGGACACCTACGGGAAGATCCCAATTATCCTTCATTACTCAACTAGTAAAGCTTATCAACACTTCACTAATCTATTCTAGCTAACAGAGCCAAGTATCACTTCACTACTCTAGCTAGTTTCCACTAACAGTGCTAATCATCACACTATAGTTTAACAAGGCTACTGCCTAAAGTAATTATAACGAATATATTATAATAAGTTATACCTTAAATGGCACTACTGCAGTCCTATAAATCATATCTACATCTGCCATATAGGCACGTGTAAAATTAAGTCACTAATTAACACACGGTAGATATTATTTCCACTAGGCACTGCAGTGCCCTGCACTCTGTACTAGAGCATTATTCAAGTCCACCCTAGTTGATCTCAACTCGAGTTTATATGGCAAACTACCAAAGTTGTCCACGTGACGTTATCCTTTACTCCCCCACACAGGTGGCACAGTGGCAAATCATCCCCTGTCAAGAACTATTTTCCTGGCTTAAATCCTGTCAAAGTTGTCAGTAATTGCCTAGATTCTCAAAACAAGCCAGCTAGTTTCTGTAAACTCCCAACAAAGAGTTTCGATACCAAGCTGCCAATCATCTTGATGTTCCGGAAACCAAGAATTGACAGATGCACTGTTTTCCGTACTAGGTACTTCCGTTTTACATCTGCCCCTGTGATCTCACGGCTTCCATCTGCATTCAAATGTTGACAAACTTGTCACTCTTCTGTTCCGTGGTGACAATCCCAGCAGCCATTTCCGTCTGATGTCCGGCAGTATAGATGACAAACGGAACCATTCCATATCCTTCTCCCTCACCACCAAATGTGTTTATGGGCTGACACGATGTAACCTGTACAACTGTGTTTACTCTGTTAGTACAAATAGATGTCGCTGGTCGATCGTCCGCTTAATCCGAAAATCCTCTGTAATAATCAACCGGATAAACACACGGTTTCATTTTGTGACATAGGCCCCCTCCTAAGAGAGTAGTCCATCTCACTCTTCTCCACCGTGAGTTTAATCCAGATGATTCATTCTTCTTCTTCAGGAGCTGGGTGTCTTGACAAGAAATCCGCTCCAACATTTTCCTTCCCAGGAATGTACTCTACTGTGAAATTATACGGTTGAAGTAACAACGACCACCGCATCAAACGTGCGTTGAGCTTCTGAGAAGTAGCCAGGAACATCAGGGGCTGATGATCTGACTGGACCCGAAACTTAACTCCATACAAATATGGCTGAAATTTTTGCACTGCCCATACGAGGGACAAGCATTCTCTCTCGACGGTTGAATAATTCCTCTCCGCCTGTAGAAGTTTCTTACTTGCGTATGCCACAGGTTTCAAAACCGAAGCATCGTCTTTTCCTTCCTGTAACAAAGCGGCTCCAATTCCAATCGCACTTGCATCCGTTCTCAACACAAATGGTTTGGAAAGGTCAGGGAGCTGTAATACAGGTTTGCTGACCAAGGCCTCCTTTAACTGACTATAGGCATTCTCACATTCTGGTGTCCAAATGATTTGGTCCGGGAATCCCTTTTTCAAGGTTTCCGTCAACGGAGCTCCCAGTTCAGTGAAATGTGGGATAAATTTGTGGTAGAACCCACACAACGAGAGAAAAGATCGCACATCCTTCTTCGTTTTTGGCCTTGGTGCATTTCTGATTTTCTCCAGGTTCTTCTCTTCTGGAACAATGTGTCCTGGAGTGATGGTGTGACCTAGAAATTCCAGAGTTTGGTAACCAATCATGCACTTGGTTGGACGAGCAGTAAGCCCTGCTTCCTTGAGTCTATTAAACACTCTCTCCAAGGATTGTAAGTGGTCATCCAAGCTGTCACTGGAAATCAGAATATCATCCATGAATGAGATGATGGACGGATCCTGTAACGGATCTAGTAAAGTCCTCATCATGCGTGTAAACACACTAGGTGCATTGCTGAGTCCAAAGGGCATGACCTTGAATTCGTAGTGTCCACTGGGTGTACTGAAAGCTAACAGTGGTCGAATCTCCGGTTTGACTGGTATCTGATAGTACCCCCGACTCAGATCCACCTTTGAAAAGTACCGAGCCTTATGGAGCCTAGCGAATAACTGAGTTGGATTCGGCAAAGGTTCCACCTGAAACTGTGTATGACTGTTCAGAAGTCGGTAATCTATACACAACCTGTGTTCTCCACTTGGTTTGCGTAACAAAACTACCCCCGCATTGTATGGGGATGTGGATGGTGCAATCACGTCATCCTCCAGCAGTTTTTTTATTTCCTCCTCCAGGGCCTTTTCTTTAGAGAATGGCACTGGGTAAACCTTCTGGACGAACAGGCTCCTGTGTGGTCAAAGTCATCTCGAACTCCACCAACCTCGTTCGTCCTGGTTTATCAGTCAGTATCTCCTTATGAGACTTGAGAACCTGGGTTATCCTTTTCCCTCTCCTGTGAGGTCAGATCAGGGTTCACTTGTACATCCCTATAGGTTTCCTGGTGTACCAAGGGATATTCCCTGCCCTCGCTGGTTCCCACTTCTGTCTCCACTGCAACTGCCATTGCCATGAGGTGAGCTGCCTTGTCTCCGGGTCTCTCTTCGTATTTCCGCAAGAGATTGATATGGAAAATCTTCGACTTTCCCCGGATCCGGATTTGATAGTTGGTTCTGGATATCACCCTTTCCACGGGAAATGGTCCTTGCCAACCTATCTCCAGTTTGTTGTTTCCCGTTGGGAGTAACAACAAGACTTTATCTCCTACCTCTAGAGATCTTTCTTTAGACCTACGGTTGTAGTAAGCCGCATGTCTTTTCCTGGCCTTTTTCAAGTTTTGATTTGCCAGAGTCCATCCCTTGTGGAGTTTTTCTTTCAGTTCCTCCACGTATTGATAGGATGAGATCACTTCTTCTGACGTCCCCTCTTCAGTCCAACTCCTCAACATGGCTTCCAACGGTCCTTTGATTGGACGACCAAACAGCAACGTAGCGGGTGGTAGTCCTGTTGAGCCATGAGGAACTTCCCGATAGGCAAAGAGTGCTGCTGGGATATATTCATCCCACCTATCAGGTTTTTCCTGCGCTAGTTTCCTGAGCATTGTCATCAACGTGCCGTTGAAACGCTCTACTTGTCCATTGGCTTGAGGGTGGTAAGGGCTGGTATGTATGTGGTTAGAGTGAAACACCCTAAATACCTCCTCCATGAGTTTTCCACAAAACTGAGATCCATTGTCCGTCAGAATTTGATCCGGAAAGCCTAATCTGGTAAAGGCCTCCATCAGTGCGTCCGCCACTCTTTTCGAGTCAATCGTGGTCAACGGTATAGCCTCACCCCACATTGTACAGCAATCCACCATTGTGAGTATATACATGTTCCTCTTCCTAGTCCTGGGAAGTGGACCCACGATATCGATGGCTACCCTCTCGAAAGGAGAGTTCATGATGGGCATCTCACCCAACATCACCGGTGCTGTCCAGTGTTTCGGTGCCACCCTCTGGCACTCAGGGCATGACTTCACATACCGACGCACATCATCTGTCATTCCCGGCCAATAGTAGTGGCAGGAAATCCGCTGCATGGTGGCGGCAATACCCATGTGTCCACTAAAGGAGATGGTATGCCCCATATGAAGAATCTGGGACCGATGAGCTTTCGGGACGACCAACTGACCGTATAGGTTGTCTCCCCTTCCTGCTCTCCTGTAGAGTATCCTATTCTTCATGTAGTACTGCCCCCGTCCTGGTGGATCAGCACTTTTCTGCAGCTTTTTGTAGCAAGGACGTAAAGTATCATCCTCACTCTGGGCAGTTCGTAGCTCCCCCGGCATTGGGTTAGTCACAATTGCGTCTGCCTCTTCCGTTTTCGTCTGAGAGCGAGTCTGCATTGCTCCCATATGAATTGGCTCCCTGGGCATTCCCAGAAAGACATACCGGCAACCTAGGATGACTGGAAAAATGGGATCGGTCAATACAGCGGCCTTGATGGTGCCGGTGACGTACCTTGACCGAATCTCCACATTAGCAATGGGCAACTTCATGGTTACAGCACTCTTCTGTGCAGGCTGTATATCCAATGTTTCACCTGTGAATTGTTCTGGATGTACCAGATCCGCAGAAATCACGGCCTCCCCGTCCAGTCCTGTGTCGTATAAACACTCCACTTGACGACCGTTAACCTCTACCAATTCCACTACAGGTGGTTTTTCCTGGTCTGGAGTCTCTTCCTCGGCCTCGACCTGTTCGGTGGGCTCCACCTTAGGTTTCCCTGAGCACACGACGAATTGAGTGTCTCCTGACTTTCCCCTGCAGTCAATAGCATTGTGCGTGTTTGACTGACATTGGTTGCACCATTTCCCTGTCCTAGATTTTCTATTGTCGGACTTGAATGAGCTCTCCTGGTGGCGAGCTTCCTTGTTGACCTTGGCATTTTCCGTGACAACCTCCTTGGAAGTCACTTGACATGCTGCAAAGTGAGGGTTCTTAGCCTTCGATTTGCAGTCCCTCGTATTGTGAGAGGGTGACTTACAAATTGAACACCACTTCTCCGACCACGGTCGTTTAGGTGTAGAGCTTGAAGTGCTCTTGCTTCCCTCCTTCTTCTTCTCTGAACTATCCTCTGATTTTTGCACATAAGGTTCCCACTTTTTGTTCCTGAGTTTTTGGCTTTCTTCTTGTCATGTTTCTCTTGACTTTTGGTGTTGGTGGAAAGGTTTTCCCCTGCCTCCCCATGTACCTCGACGAACCGTTCTGCTAATTTATTCACGAGGTCAATACGTTCCGCTCCTTGTTCTCCCAGGAACGTCCTGAGAGGTTTAGACATTTGCTTCTTCAGCTGGTCGACCACCATGAGCTCTTCCAGACTCTCATAGTCATGTGCGAACCCAGCCAAATCCATCCACTTATGGAGATAAGATTTAAGACGCAAACTGTAGGCGGCAAACAACTCTCCCGGTTCTCGTTTCGCTGCTCGAAATTTTTTCCGGTAGGTATGTGACGTAACCTCGAATCGTTTCAGCAGAGCCGTCTTTAACTCATCATAATTGTTCTCATGTCCTGGTGGCAGGCGAGTATAAACCTCGTATCCCGTCCCGCGTAATCCCTGGGATAGCTTAAGATTCCATTTGTTACGCTCCAGACCCATAGCAACTGACATAGCCTCGAAGCGTTGAAGGTATTGGTCAATCTTCTCTTTGTCCTCCTCGTAGACCGCTAAAGGAAACTTCATAGCATGGTACCCATGTCCACCTACTGGTGTTGATCCTGGGATGGAGGAACCTCCAACTGCTCCCTCAGTTTCTCCATTAGATTGACTCTTCAACTCGAGTTCCCTCATCCGGTACTCGTGCTCCCTTTTCTGTGCTTCCTGTTCAGCTTCTAATTTCCTAGCTGCTTGCTCAGCTTCAAATTTCCTAGCTGCTTGCTCAGCTTCCCTTCTCAATTCCAACTCGGCCTTTCGCTCTTCCCGTTCCGCTTGACGATACTCTCTCTCCACTTCCTGTATGTAATCCGTTAGAGAAGACCCAGCCAATCCCATTTCTTCCCCCCTTGCCTTTAATTCTAACGTGCTAAGTTTAGGGGTGGCCATTATACAGAGAGGTAAGCTAGCAGGTCTAGTACAATATAACTGCAAATTACTATACCGATATATGAACAAGTACTATAAATCTAGATATTACCACACACAGTACATTCACTCAGTGACAAGAGTAGAATCAGGACCACAGACCTATGCAGACGTGTGAAGTGTGAACAGGTAAGATATTAGTCCTAACCCCTATCCACATTCACTCTAGCTGGATTCTCCAAACTGATATCTCCCTCTTATAACTAAGGATCCCGTGTCAAAAGACCCCGTTGTCAGAAGATCCCACTGTCAAAGGTTCCTGCTTGCAGGAGATCTCGCTGTCCAAGGATTCCGTTTACGGGAGATCCCGCTGTCCAAGGATCCCGTTTACGAGAGATCCCGCTGTCCAAAGATCACGTTTACGAGAGATCCCGCTGTCCAAATATCACGTTTACGAGCCCCCAATAATGTCGTGTCCTCCTTTAAAGTGTCGTCCCTGGAGTGAGGAGATCCGACACCCACATTATAATATTATTTTTTTCCCCCTCAATATTCTGGAGAATCCACCAGCTTCCGTCCAACACACTCCATCAGCCTATGGACACCTTTTCCTATCACTCTCACACTGTCGTACTATGCCCCCTTCTCATACTTCCCCAACGCAACATACTCAACAACTCTTGCTTCTAGAAATTAATAAAGATTAATTTATTAAAATAAAAGTGTAACGTGTATGAGACGTGTATGCGAAGAAAATGTGTGACGTGTTCTATAAAGTGTGTAGACTCTGTCTCTCAGACATCAACTCAGTCAGCTGATCACAGCAAAGATAGACCACAGCACGTTACGTCAGAACAAGTACGTCTCACCCGTTGCCGGAACCATCTTGCCGGATAATGCTTTGCCTCTGTAGACCTCTGGTAATCCAATTTCATGAACATCCGAAATAGACACCGGTGGTATTAAGAGTTAATCAGGGACCGGTTGCACTCTACACAATGTCCGTTCCTAATGTTCCTAAACAAACTGCACAAGTCTTTTGCAGTGTGTACGCAGTTAGTTAGTTAGTTAGTTAGTCGACAGATCATCCTCGTTGCACATCGAACCATTCAGTCCATAAGTGCTAATTACTAATGTTAATTGTTACTGTACTAACACTAGGTACTCTTAGCCGGTTCTCGGTTCGTTACTACTGTCTGATGCTGTGTGGTGCATCAGTATGCATCACTCTCTTTGATGAATCAATTTCCTTCTAGCGTAAGTTACGTTTCTGTATGCAACTTTATTGACTCTTGAACTGGTGTTCTTCAGAATGGGTTTTTTAATTCTTTCCCAAAACTTGTAGAGTTTCCTTGGATCTGGTAGGGAACCTAGGATAGAAACAACACATCTGGTGATAGTACTAGTCACTGATCCCTTCGGCTGAGTGTAAGCCTATCACCTTGCTTAATGATCTTTAGCTAACTAGACTTAGTCATAGAGCAGATTAGCTACCCACCTAGAGTCGAATCAGGCTATGACAAAGAAAAAATATCAGCAAACAGAATGCGGAACCCCGCCCACCAGGGACACCTACGGGAAGATCCCAATTATCCTTCATTACTCAACTAGTAAAGCTTATCAACACTTCACTAATCTATTCTAGCTAACAGAGCCAAGTATCACTTCACTACTCTAGCTAGTTTCCACTAACAGTGCTAATCATCACACTATAGTTTAACAAGGCTACTGCCTAAAGTAATTATAACGAATATATTATAATAAGTTATACCTTAAATGGCACTACTGCAGTCCTATAAATCATATCTACATCTGCCATATAGGCACGTGTAAAATTAAGTCACTAATTAACACACGGTAGATATTATTTCCACTAAGCACTGCAGTGCCCTGCACTCTGTACTAGAGCATTATTCAAGTCCACCCTAGTTGATCTCAACTCGAGTTTATATGGCAAACTACCAAAGTTGTCCACGTGACGTTATCCTTTACTCCCCCACACAGGTGGCACAGTGGCAAATCATCCCCTGTCAAGAACTATTTTCCTGGCTTAAATCCTGTCAAAGTTGTCAGTAATTGCCTAGATTCTCAAAACAAGCCAGCTAGTTTCTGTAAACTCCCAACAAAGAGTTTCGATACCAAGCTGCCAATCATCTTGATGTTCCGGAAACCAAGAATTGACAGATGCACTGTTTTCCGTACTAGGTACTTCCGTTTTACATCTGCCCCTGTGATCTCACGGCTTCCATCTGCATTCAAATGTTGACAAACTTGTCACTCTTCTGTTCCGTGGTGACAATCCCAGCAGCCATTTCCGTCTGATGTCCGGCAGTATAGATGACAAACGGAACCATTCCATATCCTTCTCCCTCACCACCAAATGTGTTTATGGGCTGACACGATGTAACCTGTACAACTGTGTTTACTCTGTTAGTACAAATAGATGTCGCTGGTCGATCGTCCGCTTAATCCGAAAATCCTCTGTAATAATCAACCGGATAAACACACGGTTTCATTTTGTGACATAGGCCCCCTCCTAAGAGAGTAGTCCATCTCACTCTTCTCCACCGTGAGTTTAATCCAGATGATTCATTCTTCTTCTTCAGGAGCTGGGTGTCTTGACAAGAAATCCGCTCCAACATTTTCCTTCCCAGGAATGTACTCTACTGTGAAATTATACGGTTGAAGTAACAACGACCACCGCATCAAACGTGCGTTGAGCTTCTGAGAAGTAGCCAGGAACATCAGGGGCTGATGATCTGACTGGACCCGAAACTTAACTCCATACAAATATGGCTGAAATTTTTGCACTGCCCATACGAGGGACAAGCATTCTCTCTCGACGGTTGAATAATTCCTCTCCGCCTGTAGAAGTTTCTTACTTGCGTATGCCACAGGTTTCAAAACCGAAGCATCGTCTTTTCCTTCCTGTAACAAAGCGGCTCCAATTCCAATCGCACTTGCATCCGTTCTCAACACAAATGGTTTGGAAAGGTCAGGGAGCTGTAATACAGGTTTGCTGACCAAGGCCTCCTTTAACTGACTATAGGCATTCTCACATTCTGGTGTCCAAATGATTTGGTCCGGGAATCCCTTTTTCAAGGTTTCCGTCAACGGAGCTCCCAGTTCAGTGAAATGTGGGATAAATTTGTGGTAGAACCCACACAACGAGAGAAAAGATCGCACATCCTTCTTCGTTTTTGGCCTTGGTGCATTTCTGATTTTCTCCAGGTTCTTCTCTTCTGGAACAATGTGTCCTGGAGTGATGGTGTGACCTAGAAATTCCAGAGTTTGGTAACCAATCATGCACTTGGTTGGACGAGCAGTAAGCCCTGCTTCCTTGAGTCTATTAAACACTCTCTCCAAGGATTGTAAGTGGTCATCCAAGCTGTCACTGGAAATCAGAATATCATCCATGAATGAGATGATGGACGGATCCTGTAACGGATCTAGTAAAGTCCTCATCATGCGTGTAAACACACTAGGTGCATTGCTGAGTCCAAAGGGCATGACCTTGAATTCGTAGTGTCCACTGGGTGTACTGAAAGCTAACAGTGGTCGAATCTCCGGTTTGACTGGTATCTGATAGTATCCCCGACTCAGATCCACCTTTGAAAAGTACCGAACCTTATGGAGCCTAGCGAATAACTGAGTTGGATTCGGCAAAGGTTCCACCTGAAACTGTGTACGACCAAACAGCAACGTAGCGGGTGGTAGTCCTGTTGAGCCATGAGGAACTTCCCGATAGGCAAAGAGTGCTGCTGGGATATATTCATCCCACCTATCAGGTTTTTCCTGCGCTAGTTTCCTGAGCATTGTCATCAACGTGCCGTTGAAACGCTCTACTTGTCCATTGGCTTGAGGGTGGTAAGGGCTGGTATGTATGTGGTTAGAGTGAAACACCCTAAATACCTCCTCCATGAGTTTTCCACAAAACTGAGATCCATTATCCGTCAGAATTTGATCCGGAAAGCCTAATCTGGTAAAGGCCTCCATCAATGCGTCCGCCACTCTTTTCGAGTCAATCGTGGTCAACGGTATAGCCTCACCCCACATTGTACAGCAATCCACCATTGTGAGTATATACATGTTCCTCTTCCTAGTCCTGGGAAGTGGACCCACGATATCGATGGCTACCCTCTCGAAAGGAGAGTTCATGATGGGCATCTCCCCCAACATCACCGGTGCTGTCCAGTGTTTCGGTGCCACCCTCTGGCACTCAGGGCATGACTTCACATACCGACGCACATCATCTGTCATTCCCGGCCAATAGTAGTGGCAGGAAATCCGCTGCATGGTGGCGGCAATACCCATGTGTCCACTAAAGGAGATGGTATGCCCCATATGAAGAATCTGGGACCGATGAGCTTTCGGGACGACCAACTGACCGTATAGGTTGTCTCCCCCTTCCTGCTCTCCTGTAGAGTATCCTATTCTTCATGTAGTACTGCCCCCGTCCTGGTGGATCAGCACTTTTCTGCAGCTTTTTGTAGCAAGGACGTAAAGTATCATCCTCACTCTGGGCAGTTCGTAGCTCCCCCGGCATTGGGTTAGTCACAATTGCGTCTGCCTCTTCCGTTTTCGTCTGAGAGCGAGTCTGCATTGCTCCCATATGAATTGGCTCCCTGGGCATTCCCAGAAAGACATACCGGCAACCTAGGATGACTGGAAAAATGGGATCGGTCAATACAGCGGCCTTGATGGTGCCGGTGACGTACCGTGACCGAATCTCCACATTAGCAATGGGCAACTTCATGACTACAGCACTCTTCTGTGCAGGCTGTATATCCAAGGTTTCACCTGTGAATTGTTCTGGATGTACTAGATCCGCAGAAATCACGGCCTCCCCGTCCAGTCCTGTGTCGTATAAACACTCCACTTGACGACCGTTAACCTCTACCAATTCCACTACAGGTGGTTTTTCCTGGTCTGGAGTCTCTTCCTCGGCCTCGACCTGTTCGGTGGGCTCCACCTTAGGTTTCCTTGAGCACACGACGAATTGAGTGTCTCCTGACTTTCCCCTGCAGTCAATAGCATTGTGCGTATTCGACTGACATTGGTTGCCCCATTTCCCTGTCCTAGATTTTCTATTGTCGGACTTGAATGAGCTCTCCTGGTGGCGAGCTTCCTTGTTGACCTTGGCATTTTCCGTGACAACCTCCTTGGAAGTCACTTGACATGCTGCAAAGTGAGGGTTCTTAGCCTTCGATTTGCAGTCCCTCGTATTGTGAGAGGGTGACTTACAAATTGAACACCACTTCTCCGACCACGGTCGTTTAGGTGTAGAGCTTGAAGTGCTCTTGCTTCCCTCCTTCTTCTTCTCTGAACTATCCTCTGATTTTTGCCCATAAGGTTCCCACTTTTTTGTTCCTGAGTTTTTGGCTTTCTTCTTGTCATGTTTCTCTTGACTTTTGGTGTTGGTGGAAAGGTTTTCCCCTGCCTCCCCATGTACCTCGACGAACCGTTCTGCTAATTTATTCACGAGGTCAATACGTTCCGCTCCTTGTTCTCCCAGGAACGTCCTGAGAGGTTTAGACATTTGCTTCTTCAGCTGGTCGACCACCATGAGCTCTTCCAGACTCTCATAGTCATGTGCGAACCCAGCCAAATCCATCCACTTATGGAGATAAGATTTAAGACGCAAACTGTAGGCGGCAAACAACTCTCCCGGTTCTCGTTTCGCTGCTCGAAATTTTTTCCGGTAGGTATGTGACGTAACCTCGAATCGTTTCAGCAGAGCCGTCTTTAACTCATCATAATTGTTCTCATGTCCTGGTGGCAGGCGAGTATAAACCTCGTATCCCGTCCCGCGTAATCCCTGGGATAGCTTAAGATTCCATTTGTTACGCTCCAGACCCATAGCAACTGACATAGCCTCGAAGCGTTGAAGGTATTGGTCAATCTTCTCTTTGTCCTCCTCGTAGACCGCTAAAGGAAACTTCATAGCATGGTACCCATGTCCACCTACTGGTGTTGATCCTGGGATGGAGGAACCTCCAACTGCTCCCTCAGTTTCTCCATTAGATTGACTCTTCAACTCGAGTTCCCTCATCCGGTACTCGTGCTCCCTTTTCTGTGCTTCCTGTTCAGCTTCTAATTTCCTAGCTGCTTGCTCAGCTTCAAATTTCCTAGCTGCTTGCTCAGCTTCCCTTCTCAATTCCAGCTCGGCCTTTCGATCTTCCCTTTCCGCTTGACGATACTCTCTCTCCACTTCCTGTATGTAATCCGTTAGAGAAGACCCAGCCAATCCCATTTCTTCCCCCCTTGCCTTTAATTCTAAGGTGCTAAGTTTAGGGGTGGCCATTATACAGAGACGTAAGCTAGCAGGTCTAATACAATATAACTGCAAATTACTATACCGATATATGAACCAGTACTATAAATCTAGATATTACCACACACAGCACATTCACTCAGTGACAAGAGTAGAATCAGGACCACAGACCTATGCAGACGTGTGAAGTGTGAACAGGTAAGATATTAGTCCGAACCCCTATCCACATTCACTCTAGCTGGATTCTCCAAACTGATATCTCCCTCCTATAACTAAGGATCCCGTGTCAAAAGACCCCGTTGTCAGAAGATCCCACTGTCAAAGGTTCCTGCTTGCAGGAGATCTCGCTGTCCAAGGATTCCGTTTACGGGAGATCCCGCTGTCCAAGGATTCCGTTTACGAGAGATCCCGCTGTCCAAAGATCACGTTTACGAGAGATCCCACTGTCCAAATATCACGTTTACGAGCTCCCAATAATGTCGTGTCCTCCTTTAAAGTGTCGTCCCTGGAGTGAGGAGATCCGACACCCACATTATAATATTATTTTTTTTCCCTCAATATTCTGGAGAATCCACCAGCTTCCGTCCAACACACTCCCTCAGCCTATGGACACCTTTTCCTATCACTCTCACACTGTCGTACTATGCCCCCTTCTCATACTTCCCCAACGCAACATACTCAACAACTCTTGCTTCTAGAAATTAATAAAGATTAATTTATTAAAATAAAAGTGTAACGTGTATGAGACGTGTATGCGAAGAAAATGTGTGACGTGTTCTATAAAGTGTGTAGACTCTGTCTCTCAGACATCAACTCAGTCAGCTGATCACAGCAAAGATAGACCACAGCACGTTACGTCAGAACAAGTACGTCTCACCCGTTGACGGAACCATCTTGCCGGATAATGCTTTGCCTCTGTAGACCTCTGGTAATCCAATTTCATGAACATCCGAAATAGACACCGGTGGTATTAAGAGTTAATCAGGGACCGGTTGCACTCTACACAATGTCCGTTCCTAATGTTCCTAAACAAACTGCACAAGTCTTTTGCAGTGTGTACGCAGTTAGTTAGTTAGTTAGTTAACAGATCATCCTCGTTGCACATCGAACCATTCAGTCCATAAGTGCTAATTACTAATGTTAATTGTTACTGTACTAACACTAGGTACTCTTAGCCGGTTCTCGGTTCGTTACTACTGTCTGATGCTGTGTGGTGCATCAGTATGCATCACTCTCTTTGATGAATCAATTTCCTTCTAGCGTAAGTTACGTTTCTGTATGCAACTTTATTGACTCTTGAACTGGTGTTCTTCAGAATGGGTTTTTTAATTCTTTCCCAAAACTTGTAGAGTTTCCTTGGATCTGGTAGGGAACCTAGGATAGAAACAACACATCTGGTGATAGTACTAGTCACTGATCCTTTTGGCTGAGTGTAAGCCTATCACCTTGCTTAATGATCTTTAGCTAACTAGACTTAGTCATAGAGCAGATTAGCTACCCACCTAGAGTCGAATCAGGCTATGACAAAGAAAAAATATCAGAAAACAGAATGCGGAACCCCGCCCACCAGGGACACCTACGGGAAGATCCCAATTATCCTTCATTACTCAACTAGTAAAGCTTATCAACACTTCACTAATCTATTCTAGCTAACAGAGCCAAGTATCACTTCACTACTCTAGCTAGTTTCCACTAACAGTGCTAATCATCACACTATAGTTTAACAAGGCTACTGCCTAAAGTAATTATAACGAATATATTATAATAAGTTATACCTTAAATGGCACTACTGCAGTCCTATAAATCATATCTACATCTGCCATATAGGCACGTGCAAAATTAAGTCACTAACTAACACACGGTAGATATTATTTCCACTAAGCACTGCAGTGCCCTGGCACTCTTGACTAGAGCATTATTCAAGTCCACCCTAGTTGATCTCAACTCGAGTTTATATGGCAAACTACCAAAGTTGTCCACGTGACGTTATCCTTTACTCCCCCACACAGGTGGCACAGTGGCAAATCATCCCCTGTCAAGAACTATTTTCCTGGCTTAAATCCTGTCAAAGTTGTCAGTAATTGCCTAGATTCTCAAAACAAGCCAGCTAGTTTCTGTAAACTCCCAACAAAGAGTTTCGATATCAAGCTGCCAATCATCTTGATGTTCCGGAACCCAAGAATTGACAGATGCACTGTTTTCCGTACTAGGTACTTCCGTTTTACATCTGCCCCTGTGATCTCACGGCTTCCATCTGCATTCAAATGTTGACAAACTTGTCACTCTTCTGTTCCGTGGTGACAATCCCAGCAGCCATTTCCGTCTGATGTCCGGTAGTATAGATGACAAACGGAACCATTCCATATCCTTCTCCCTCACCACCAAATGTGTTTATGGGCTGACACGATGTAACCTGTACAACTGTGTTTACTCTGTTAGTACAAATAGATGTCGCTGGTCGATCGTCCGCTTAATCCGAAAATCCTCTGTAATAATCAACCGGATAAACACACGGTTTCATTTTGTGACACTGATGAGAGATGCCTTGAAGAGATTAGAACAAGAATCGCCATAGCGAAAGTAGCCTTTAGCAAAATGAAAAACATACTGACCAATAAAATGATGTCAATTGAAACGAGAAAAAGAGTGTTGAGGTGCTACATAGAGCCTGTTCGTTTGTATGGATGTGAAACTTGAACAATGAGCAGTCAAGCTGAAAAACATCTGATGGCTGCAGAAATGTGGTTTCTGAGGAAAATGCAAAGAATACAATGGACAGACAGTAAAACCAATGGCCAAGTACTACAGGAGACAAATGAACATCGTAAATTGATTAGAGAAATTAGACGTAGACAGTCAAATATTTTTGGACATGGTATGAGAAGAAATGGATTGGAGAACTTAGTGACAACTGGCAAGATCGAGGGGAACAGATCAAGGGGAAGACCGAGATGTAATTACCTGGATGGCTAGGCCACATGGTATTGTCGAGACAGGAACACTGAGCTGATCCACGACTCTGGTGATCGAGTGAAATGGCGAGTCATGACCGTCCACGCTTTCCGGCATGGCACATGATTTATGGATTAATGCCGGATTACGAACTGTGTCCGTAGCCCCTTCACCAAAATGCAGTACACATCGTTTAATACAGTGGTTCTCAACTTTTTTTGGCCCTTACACACCTTCACCATATGTTCAGAATGTCATCCCCCCCCCCCCTTCTTATATCCTCCCTTTAAATTCCCCCACCCCCGCCCATACATAGTATACGTAAAATAGGAAGCTAGATTTAATAACACATACTAGAACAAATCTAGACGTCGACATAAAACGTGATTTGATACTTATGTTATAAAACGAATTTCAGAATATACCTGTCAACGTCTCTAGGGGTTTATATAGTGGGTTCAGACAGGCAGATGGTGCGAGTACATATGAGGCATGAAAACATGAATACATCGTAATATACTTTAATGTTCATACATTGTTACGAGAATATTTACACAATTCATTTTATAAACTCGCACAGCTCTCGCAATACTTTTGCTCGGTTACAACGACTACCGTAATCGTGCTTCAGCACCCACACTAGCACACGGCTAATAGCGGCCACATTCACTCGCACTGATGTATAAGCACATAGTCTATTATGCATCTCAACACAGTCAAACATCCTCTCTCATCCACAGTCCGAGTCCCGTCTGAGGCTTTCTACTCAGTTAGATGGTCACGAGGTTCTTGGCCCTCGTGGCGTCCGTGGAGGTCGTGCTGGTCGGGTCTGTGGCCCTGTCCTTCACTCGTCTGCTGATGCAGGCATACTGCGTCATCCTGTCCAAGGTGAACCTGTCCTGTCATTCAAGGGCACAGTCCCTTCTGTCATGGGCGTAGGGACCGGTCTACTATACCCGTACTATTCCCATGTCCTATGTCTGTCCTCTGCCCTCTCCGTCATGTCCTTAGAAGACCTTGACAGACGAGAAGTACACAACTGTTAAGTATGGAGGGAAAATCTATATCAAGTAAATCGGTACTTGTATTAACGCGATCTTGAAATAATCTTAATTACCCCCCCCCCCCACCCCTCCTGGAAACCCTAAAATCCCCCCCCCCCCTTTCGGCCGGGAAGGGGGGGGGGATTCCCCACCGGTTGAGAACCACTGGTTTAATATATTAGTGTCATTCATCAATTTAGAATACAGTACACACAGTTTAATATATTGGTGTAATTTGGCCAATTAGAAAAAGCCGCTCGAGGTGTAATCTATCTTTATTCATTTGGTGAATATGGACCAATTACAATTACATACTAATAATTTAATGTGAATTGATTTTCAAACAATTAAAATTGACATGCTCTTCCAGGTCAACCCAACCTGAAATGAGTACTGTGAGGTTTTCTGTGGGTTTATAGATAATTACAGAAGCTCCAATGAGTGAAGTTCCATAAAGTATATCTCTTTGTAAAAGATACAGGTTAGTAACAGCAAGTGTTGTCTAGAGGCATAGATATTTATTCTCGCAGAACCCTTGTAGAGAAACCATTTAGAATTTGGCTCATCGAGTACCCCCACTGTGAGAAATTAGACCCAAGTTTAAATTCAACACAGAATTATTATTAGATGATTCCTCTTCTAGGTTATAGAGATCTTGGCAGTTAGCCACAGCAACAAATGAAAGCTGGTCCCTCATCTATCCTGTTGACTGTGCTCTGGTCGCCAACCTCATTCTTGATCTCCTTACTATCATTACAAGAGGCACAAGACACTTGGACAAATGACCACATTGACAACTGGACTAGACTGTACCATTGTAGTGAACATAAACAACAATCACTGTGCTTTACACCGGTTGAACAAGACATCAACATGAGAGGATCTTGACAATAGTTGGACACACATTCACAAAGGAATGGTTACACCAACAGTTAGACAAGTCATACATCATGGAAGATACTTGACAACATCTATACAGGACTTCCACAATATCAGTAACTAACAACAACAATAGAGTAAAAGAGTGAACAGTCACAATGGAATATGCTTGACAACAGTTGGACAATTCATTCACAGAGTGATGTATATCACAACAGTTATACAAGACAACCGCAGAGACATGTACCCCAAAACTGTTTTCCTACTATCATAACTTTATTAGTGTTCTTATGGGTCTAGTGAAGACTCAGGCTTCATATTGCCAACAATTCACATTTCAAATATAGGTTTATATGCAATATAGTTGACATAATTTATGAAAAAACCCAAATACATCACTAAATATCCCAACAGAGCATCAACTTTAAAATAAAAAACCACTCCTCCTTCACATCTCTACTCCATAAAGTTATCCTACACCACACTCAATTAAGGCATGTTATCACTTTTCCAACCGTCAATGAGGGAAACACATTGTAAACTCATAGTCTTGGCCAAGCATAGGGATACACTGCTATACTGATCTGTGCACATCCTGTTATCACCTGTGAAGGGTGTTGGGTAAGTCTCAGGTTGCAGTTTTCCCCATGATGTTTTCCCAGGTAAGGCTATTCCCTACTGTGACAAGTTCTATGAAATTGATAAGCATGTCTTTTCAATGGTGAGTAGACTGTTCGAGAAGCTGCCAACTGGGATTAGTCCTATGATTCCAAGTAAATGAAGGATCTAAATCCAATATATCACAGAATTCTTCTCTGCCAGTCTATCTCCCAAGGTTACAGAATGGTTGTGAATGTTACACCACTTGTTTAATGAATAATCCATTTTGTGAATTAATGAATCACTCTATGTTCTATCCTTCTTCTCCATAATGCTTTTCAGCTAATACTAAGCTGGAATAACTCAAGATGTCCCAACAATCTTGGCTTGAGGAAGATATGGTAGGCTCCAGGTACACACAATTAATATCCACCCTTATCTAGTAGAGGCGTGCTGAAACCAGGTGATCTCTCAATACCTAGGGTGACATCTTGATTTCATATCTTGACGGTACCTCCAGGAACATTTGTAGAAATGGAGAGTATCCCAGTATGTTAGGCTTTTAATGAAACCATTTTTCAGTGCCATCTGTATCGGCTAGAATTTTGTGAATTCAGGCTGAGTATTTTCGACCTATGGTCATGTGGTAACCTTTTGGAGTTTTCATATTATAAAGCTGGATTGAAGGTTAGAGCCCAGGACTTCCCTGGAGTTGTCCTGGTAATTGAAGGCCTCCCCATCTTCCTCATTCTCTGTTAATACATAAAAGGCACAACATGTGTTTTACATCTGTTTAAACATTGTCATAGCTATGTATTACTAAACAGTACAGATTCAGAGAGGAATGGGGAGGAGAGGGGAGGGTGACACCCAAACACCTGCCCACTCACTGGTGATGAAGTGCAATTTTCTTTGGTGGGTTGGGGTGATATCTTTTTTCAATGTTCATCCCCAATTGTGAAATCATAGGCACATATGCTTAATCAGGGACAGCTTCACACAATTATCAAGCACCTTGTAATTATTTGTCTAAATAAGTTCTCACAATAAGTAGATCACAGGGGACCTGTGTACCATGAGAAACAGACAGTGTGATAAGCATTCAGAAGTAGGCATTGTAAGGCAGCAACATGCACAAGCATTTTAAGCAAGACGTGAGCAGACAGCATAAACTGACCACCATCATGAGGCATCTTTGCTGAAACAATCACCATAAGGCAGATATGAGATAGGTGGAAGACAGGACATCTTTATGACTGCACCAGGCAATATCATTAAACTAATGGCAATGGACCAATTAGCAGACCAGTTATCATTCATGAAGGTGATACCTTGGTACAAGAATGTCCTATCCCCTTTCACTCACACCGCAATGCCAAACTTCCCCCTCTCAAGCTAGACCAGGTTCACAAGCACCATCAAATCATCATCATCATCATCATCATCATCATGTGCTCTTTTCCCATTAAGCAATAGCAATATCTACTGCAGTGGGTACTAAGCAATATTGCATAAGCAATGCTCTCACATGTGGAACACACATATGAAAGAAACATGAATTTTCCCTGACAAATAGCATGAGCCTTCACATATATTCAGCTGACTAGACACTGTAGGTTCGAACACATATTGCTCCTTGTTGGAATGTAGTTCATATAAACCTAAACCATTGTTGCAAAGAAACCAGTGCATAACATCAAAGAGAAATTGCATCTTAGGCAAATCTATATGAATGCTTTTGGCAATTTTCCTGAGCGTAACATAGTCACCAGACATTACAGGAACTTAGTAATTCTGAAGTGCAATGCAGTCCTGCAAACATGGATATAATAAGCGTCTTCTTTTTCAAATATGAGAGGTCACTTATACAATCACCATCTCATTCACTCAAACATTCTCAGCCATTATAAGGGAAAAGTTACATGTTGCATCACACATTCTGATTCAGAATGCCAAATGGAACTCACAAGAGCAGTGTACAGTTTGGTTAAGAATGGGTCATGATAGGCACTAGAGTGCACAAAGGTTTTGCAATATGCATTGAGTGTAGTTTACAGTCACAAGCATATGCAAATCATCAGATCAGACAGACAATAGACATGGTAAGAATATTTCACCGTGGTGGACATGACAGACTGGAGAGGCAGATTTAGTGTCACTGTACAAGACGTTCTGTCTTTAATTCTACATTTTCTCTCAAAAATACTCTGCCATTCATCTATCTCTCTCTTATTACCAGGCTTACACATAACATATAAAATGATTTTGTGGTACCTGAGGTGTAGAAGACTACATCCTAGAAAATGATTAGGGCGTTTTTATCACTGCATCATTGACACATCTTCTCTAGTTGAAATCAAATCTTCGACTGCCGGGCTTTATGCAGCGTTAGCCTAGAAAACCGCGTTACTCGCCCACGGGTCAACCAATCAAAAATTGTGTCCCCACCTTTCATCTTCCTTCCCCTAATCTAGAATATTCTAAGTTATTTTTAGACAGGGTATCAAGATGGCTTACATTTGTAACTTTTGAGTAATTAGAAATGTATGTGGACTGGAGATGTGGACGTCCATGAGACAATATGTCACAAGTACCAACCCGGGAAGTTTAATCCGGTCAACAAATGCCCGAAGAATTCGCATGTGTCGGCATAAAGGCGGAAATAAACAGGCACAGCTCAACTACACCTAAAAAAAGACCACTCCGGATGTACGAAGAAGAAGAAGAAATGAGTATCAGATAAATGTCTAGGGAAATAACAAGCAGCTGGCTTGATGTTGACTCAGTGAACCTCGATAGTGATTACTTTATAAAAATAAATATGTGTCCACAAGCATATGGTCAATGCAGCTTAGGACGTGTGACAGTAACCTGAACATACTTATCTGAAACATTCAGCAGATGCGGTTGTTGTACACAGTGAAAGACTTGGGTTAAAATTAAAGTGTAAGAAGACACTTATTATTTGTCGTCTTTAAGAACAAAGAAATACCACAATGTGATATAAGGATGAATGAGAATATTCTCATACTGACCAATCAAAAGATGTCATTTGCAACGGTAAAAAGAGTGTTGAAGTGCTACATAGAATCTGCACTTGTGTATGGATGTGAAGCGTGGACAACGAGCAGACAAGATGAAATACATCTAATGGCAAAAGAAATGTGGTTTCTGAGAAAATGAATATATAATCCCATGGACAGAGAGGAAACAAACAACAATCAGTAGGTCAGAAGAAACAAATGAAAACCGGAAACTGATTAGAGAAATTACACGTAGACAGTCACTATTCTTTTTCCTGGGCACATAATGAGAAGACATAAACTGCAGAACTCGGCGACAACTGTCAGGACTGAGGGGAAAAGAACAAAGGGAAAGCAGGGAAGTAATCATCGGGATGGCTCGGTCACATGACATAATCGAGACAAAAACACAGAGCTGATCCATGACTCTGGTGATCGTCTGAGATGGCTTATCGGCTTGGCACATGATGATGATGATTATGGCTTATTTATCATTTATTCAGTGTGCCAACGGCGTGTCATATGGTCGTTTACTTACCAAATATCTTCTTATTTCATGAACAAATATTATTGTTTGTCTATTTCTTCTGCACCTATCACTACTTGCCTTGTCTATGAGTGTTGATATTCCCCCCTACCCAATTTTTAAAGGCTTACTTTCACTTTCCACGCTGCACCACTTCCTGTCAGCTGATCTAGAAATATCCAGGCGTACAGTTAAATGTTTGTAATCTGATCCGTAAGACGTCGCCTCTTCTGGACTATGTGCTATTTACACATATATTTTGTTTGTTAATATAACACTATTAGTGCTTGTATTTGATTTGTTTGTTTGTTTCGGGATTAGTATTTGTTTATAAAAATATGTATTTTCTCCTTTGTTTGTTGATGTAGGCTCAACGTCCATTCTGTCACTTCATTGCTTGTAAAGTTGAACCTTTCCACTTTCCTTTTTTTTATGTTCACTCATTTTAGATTTACAGCTTTGTATTTTCAGTCTACAGCTTCACGTTTTCTTTACAGCTTTACATTTCCAATATACAACTTAAAATGTTCATTCTACAGCTTTAGATGTTAGCTTTACAGCTTTGCGTTTTCGATTTATAATTTTACATTTTCAGGATTCAACTTTACATTTTTCGATTTTCAGCTTCCATTCACGATTTTCAGATTTGCATTTTCGATTTATAACTTCACATTTTCGATTTACAGCCTTACATTTTCGATTTAAAGCTTCAGACTTTCGTTTTACAGTTTTACATTTTCGCTTTACAGCTTTAAATTTACGCTTAACCTGGGTATACATGGCTGAGAGTTTAAAGTGTCTGCCTCAGGTTCAATAAGTAGTTGGTTCGATCCCTGCATTGGGCTAGGAGTTTGTTTAAGAACCATGGATATCTAATGGTATCGCAGGTCTCTTCAGTAGTGACTTTAGGGATCTCCGTGGCGAAGTAGTCGACTTTCTTGGGTAGTGAGGTGGGAAACCCAGCTTTCTCAGGCAAAGACGACAAAGAGGTGACCCTGTGTGGAAGTTGTGAGAGCATTAAACATCCTACGGAAGTATGGAAATCGCAAGGAGTAGGCCGTACAACCACTTCCCTGATAAAACTGCTGCGAAAAATAACCATCATCATCATCATCATGTGCCGTGCCGGTCACAGTTCGCCATCTCACACGGTCACAGAGTCTCCAATGAGGTCTTTGTTCTTCTCCCGACTGTGCCATGCTGTCAAACCATTCAAGGTATTTATCCCTTTGGCTTCCTCTTACTCTCTTCCCATCAAGTTTGTCAGTTGTCATTAAATTGTCAAGTCCATTTCTCCTCATAACATGCCCAAAATATTTTGACCGTCTACGTCTAATATAAACATACCTACGGGTAGATAGAGCCTGTTACCTTGGATGGAATCTGTCTAGAAGATTTAACCTTACTCAAATGCAAGCTAAAGTCTAACATCTGTGATGTGTATAACAAGAACCAGGTGTCGCACGCTAACATTGAGAGAGGCACGAAGAAGAAGGATTTCCATGGGGGAGGGGGGATCTGAAAACAGCAGAGATCCTGCTACGTCGTGTTGTCGTTGTTGTCTCCACACATGCCGTCAGGCATTATGAGCTTGGTTTATAGAAGTTCCGGCGCCTGTGACTAGCACCTTTCCTCCAATTTCCTCCATGATTCATGAGCACAATTTTTGGGATTTTTGGGGATCAAGGATCCCTACCAGTTTTCTAGACCTGCCAATTGTTTCTGACCTCATTCATTCATTCAGTAGCATGTCCTTTGCTGAACCTCACTCCCTTAATCAAACTTCCGGAAAACGTCTCGGTCATAAGCAAGATGTCCCGCGACCGATAAACCCATCTGGAGATCATCTGCCACATCCTGCACCCATCTTCTTTTTGGCCTTCCTCTTCTCTTCCCGGGCATATACCATTATTGTTCTCTTCAAACTTTCATGACGTTTAAAGTGACCAAAATATTTCGATTTTCTTTTGTTTTATAGTCTTTATTAACCAACCTTCTTCAATATTCGTATCTTGTCGTATGGATGCATATGTATTCTTTTCTGTATCAAAGAACCTGTCTAAAACATTTATATTCAAAGGTATTTATGCGCCTGTCCAGCTTGTTTGGTAAGTGTCCGTGTCTTACAGGCGTATGCTCCTGACCTACTTGATCCAATGTCTTGCTAATCGTCCGAATCTATGGCGCCGTCTCGGATGCGCAGCGTGTCATTTAAGACATGTCCCACACATTCTAGCACATCTGATGAATTTGTTGTGATATTCCCATGGAAACCAGAATGACGCCGTGCCAGATCCAACTTGAGATTACGGAAATTGCTGTTCTAAGATTGGATTTCGTAATTAGTATTATAGGAGACAGCGGGCGCATTAGCGAACTTGATAGAATATGAGCACGGTGGGGCGATGTTTCAATGTCTGGGCTCATCGCCTGCTAAGTGAGAGAAAGATTGGCCACATATTCCTCGATATATTGGGTCCTTTAAAATGCAATGGATCTATGGTACCAACCACTGACCTACAGCATGAAACTGCTTCAGGAGACGTTAATTAATTAGATTTAATTATACAAGACAAGAGTGGTGTGGATGTAGGCGATCATCAGTGGCCACTCCACATGATCGAAAAGAAGAAGGCGAGTATTGGATTTTGTAGTTTAGTGAACTTTACTGGATATTTACTTTGAAATATTATTTCTATAATTTTAAATACCTATGGACATTTATAAAATCAGATGGAAAATGCACAGCAGAGATCAAGAACAGAACAAGGCAAGAAAAATCTGCACTTCGGAAAATGAAAGTATCTTATGCAATAAGTCACTATTATTGAATGTAAGAAAGAGAGTGCTGAAGTGCTATATAGAACCTGTTTTGCTCTTTGACAGTGAATCTGGGAATGTAAATGAACAAATGAAGAAGAAATGTGAAGCAACAGAGATGTGGTTCCTGAGACGATGTTGAGAATGTCTTTGACTGCAGGAACAACTAACAACGGCACCCTGAAAGAAGATATTGAAACTAGAACATTATATACAACAATAAGAAAGAGACAAACAGCTTTCTTTGGTCATGTAATGTGAATAGAGGCGCTGGAGAACATCGTGACGACTGGAAAGATCGAAGAGAAGAGAGGCAGGGTCAGGCCAAGAGAAATGATGTTGGATGGATTGAGACGGTGGTATGGAGAAATATCAGGAGTGTTGATAAAGAACACCAAAGACTTAGATCTGTGGAGCGACATGAACGCCTACGCCGGTCGGCACGGCACTTAATGATGATGAGGAGAAGAGGTAAATAGCAAATAATCCCTAGATCAAGAAATCAACATCAGGATTGGTAAGGCGGCAACAATAATGAACAGGTTAACAATGAGAGTCTGGGAGAACAGGAAACTTACTGTCTAAACAAAAGTCCTTGTCTATCAAGCCTGTGTCCTTAGTATCTCAGAGTCGGCCTCTACTGAGATACAAAGATGTGTGTAAGCGGGACATGATTGATACAAGCATTGATAATTCACATTGGGAGCACGTCGCCGCTGAACGTGTTGCATGGAGGGCAGATATCAGAAATGGAATAAAGAAGACAAAGGAGAAAACTATTGCAGAAAAGTCCAACACCGAACGTGTGAGACGTAAGATGGTGCATGATGGTGGAAATGACCATGTGTTCACATGCATCCACTGTGAACGAACATTTACAGGTCGAAATGGTTTATCAATCACATTCGCCACCGCCATGTTGTAATTGTAGTTATTATGCCTTTTTGAAGCACATTGTAACAAACTATCGTCTGTCAAGACGGCAATGTGCCAATGATGATACGTTCAGTAGTTTGACAGTGTTTTCTGAACTACCGGGTCGCATACCATTACTTGAAAACCAACATTAGGCGCTCTGCGTCCAAATCGCCCTCATCTGTGTTTCGAACACGGTAAAGAATTTCCGAATTGTGTCCATAACCTCTTGACTACAGCGCAGGCACAAGTAAAAATGCATAGTAAATCACAAACAGGCAATACAAGCTGGGGCTGATTGCGAGGTCGTGTAAAGGTCATGCAACAGAGTAACTTGTTACTTAATTATATAGCTGATTTCTCTCATGTTATCTTTCATGTCTAGCTGATTTCTCTCATGTTATCTTCCATGTCTGTAACTTTGTCATTCTACTTGTTATTATTGTTTTCGTTCGCTCGCTTTGACCTCAGGCTTAGTCAAACCATGTGCTACTACTACTACTAGTGCACTAGGCTGAATTTTTAGTGTGCATTTTATTTCCCTTTTTCCAGTGACCCACGCCATTAGGCGAATCCACTCCTACTTCTGAGGTACTTGTAATTTACGTCCTCCAAGCGCCCCCCCCCCCCTTTTTTTTTTACAACAAGGAAGATCGGGTTATAACTTGCTTGATAAATTCTCATTATCTTTGTCTATCGCCTATTTACTTAATTCTCTGTCAAAGAGCTACGTAAGAGCTAAGAGCTAAGAACAATATAAAGAGAGCTAGAGAAGAGGAAAGTAACATAGCTATCTAGGAAACCAGACAGAAGGGACACAAGCACGAGAGAGAACTATAAATAGTTCTCTAACTGGACACACTCGTGTCAACAAGGAGGTCATTGAGTATACGTGAGCTGGGGTTACCCAACAGACTGGGAAACCCGCATCACGAGAAGTGACCATGCAACACTGGTTACTCTAACCTTGTGATCAGCGTGCTGGAACTCCAAGCACGCAAAGCAGCGAATGCACGAAGAGTCAATTACTCGTGGCTGAACATGCCACAGAGAGATTCGTCAGACTTGGACTCGACGGCGTAGGCGACGGACTGTATATCCGCTGTGAATACTTTGTTGCTAAGAAGGACAGTATCAATAGTTAGGACTTAAGCTTAGCTTCATTCAGTTATTACCATCAACATCATCTTCTCATTACATCTTTATAACATACTATGATGTTTAATACCGATGTGGCATTCCGCTCGCGGAGCTCATGTACTATCAGCTCCAAATAAAATGTATCCTTTTGCACAACGTACGAGTTGTCATTTTCGTGTGGTGCAAAAGAAGGGAATCCTTGTATGCCTGTCGCAATTGAGTTGTTGACAGGCAGGATCCGATTGGTGTCAGAAGTGTTTTTGAACTTACACGACACGATTTGAGTGGGGCTTGAACCACCTTCAAGCACTTTAAATTACCATTTTCCCACATAAATTCGGAAATTCTACAAAATGTTAGTTATATTATTTGTGTGAATTCTTTTGATGGAAATGTATGAAATATAAACTGTGATTGTGTGCAGATTGCAAATATGTATCGAAATTACGAATTTAACTATCATTTGTGAAACATTTCGTGTGATACAGTCATAATGTCAACATTCATCACATTCACGTATGTACTTGTGCAAAAGCAAATTCTTTGTGCACAAGGGAAATAAATTAGAGGTCAAGCTAAAGTCATACAGCGCAGCTCAGTCAGAGACGATAGAAAGTGAAGACAAGACGACATTGACATTCATTTGACGATTCATCCTACAATTCATTGACGATTCATTTATACTATCATAACATTCATATCATTTACATCATTCATCATATTTATATCACATTTGCAAGTTACCAACCGTATAAACTGTATTGTTTAAATTAATAACAACCATGTATTGTATATTACATGCATTTTTCTAAATTGTTGATGCTCTATTAAACAGAGACATCAATTGTACAAGCAAGTCTATCAGTTGTGTGTACGAACGACAGCGGTGTAACATCCCGAGTGCCGTATTTTTCAGCAGATTAGATGAGTATATTTTCTACTAATTTTGATAACCACCGTTAACCATGCATCTTCTTTTTCAGTGAAGATTGTAAATATCTAACACATATTAACTGTAAAATTATATTGTAAAGTTATATTGATATCAGTGGTGTAATAACATAAAGCCATATAATGTCATCATTAAATGACTGCATCCAGGCTGGCAAAGAACTAGGCCATACTGGAGAGAAATTAGAGAAATGGGCAGAGCAGAAATACAAAGAAGAAACAGAAAAAGAGAGAGATGAAAGAGCATTGGAAAGACAGCATCAGAAAGAGATGAGAGAGATAGAAGAAGACACCAAACAAAAACAATTAGAGTTAGATCATGCCACTAAGCAAAAGCAAATAGAGATGGACGATGCCACAAAGCAAAAGCAAATAGAGGTAGAGTCACAAACAAAGTTAAAGATGAAAGAGATGGAAGTCGACTCAAACATCCAGATAGCCTCTACTAAACAGAAGAGTCAGGAAGAGCAAAATAAATTTTCTAAATATAAAGGGATTAGTCAAGGAGATTCGATCTCAGCATGGACTGAGAATATAGATTTCCAGCTCAAAAGTCAGAAAATACCGTTAGAAGATTGGGCTATGATTTATATGAGAAATCTAAGTGGGGAGCCCTTAAATGTTATCGAGTCGATACCAACAGAACTAAGAAATAACTATCAATATATCCATGATAGGATTATGCAGCATTTTCTACTCGATGCTCCTGGATATCAGATCCAGTACTCACAAATCAAACCAAAGCCAACCGAAACGTTTTTAGACTATGTATCAAATGTTCAGAGTATATTCAGTAAATGGCTTAAGGCGGCAAAAGTAGGGAAGAATTTTGATAGATTACATGACTTAATGGTGATGGATAAAGTCATATCCACAGTTCCTACTCCCTTTGCTAAGTTCCTTCAACAATCAGACATTGAATCTCTCGAACAACTTGAAAAACGCGGGTCAGCTTATTTTTCTTCAAACCGCGATATATTTAAAACATCTTTACATGATACTGATATCACTGCTTTTGTTGAGAACATACCAAGCAGGTCTTACAACCAAAAAGGGTATCAGAAGAAAGACAAACCTTATCAAAAGCCACCACAGTGTGGATACTGCAATTTATTCCATCCGCAGTACTCGATGTGTGATAAAAGTCCCTCATACCCTGCGCATCTTGAAATGATGATGAAAAAGCAGGAAAACAAACGAAACTCATACAAACGTGCGGTTAAATGCTTCTTCTGTTCATCTTATGGCCACTATTCTTCCAAATGTTTGGGCAGGCAAAGAATGAAGGCTAGCAATGCTGTGCTCATAGATACATCATCTGACGATGATAGTGTAGTTGATTCTGAGCTCGAAAATGTATTACCATTCAATGAGTGTGAGAGTGTAGCTGTAGTTACTGATATGTTAGACTTTAATAAATGTGACACTTGTCACCAGTTTCATGCGGACGGGAAACTCAAATGTGGTCATATTGTACCATGTTCCAACGAAGATGCTAATTCAGCTTTAGCCTCCAGAGGTAATCTAAAGTTCCACGATGCACTGGTCAACGAACAACCATGCCAATGTTTACTTGATAGCGGGAGCACTTTACTCGGGGTAAGGAGAGAGCTAGTTAACCCAGAGCATTATACAGGAGAGTTTGTTAAATGCCGCACTTTCTCTGGTAACATTGAGAACTACCCGCTGGCAAAAGTCCGGATAAACACCCCGTTCCTTTCCGGCACATTTACGTGCGCGATTTTGCAGAATCCCTGTACTGACCTAATTTTGGGTTGCTTGCCATCATTAAAACACTGTACTGATGACGAAATATTAGCCTGGAAACAAACCAACACGGCTAATGCTGTAGCTAGGTCAGAGACCCAACCACATTATACTGACCTACAAAATGAAATGTTACAGTTGTTAACACCCAGCGGTGCTAGTGACAATACCACTCGACAAGAGTTTATCGAGGCACAACGCACCGATCAAACTATCGCACCTTATTTTAAATTGTTAGGTGAGCGAGCGAAAGTAACTAAAAATGCATCTTGGTATTTCAAAATGCATAATGGAATTCTCATGCGTTATTATACCACCAATAATCATGAAATTCAGCAGACGGTGTTACCTTTAAAACACCGACAAAATGTGCTAAAGATTGCGCATGATTCACCGTTTGCTGGACATTTGGCTTATGACAAAACGAGAGCCAGAATTTTGTCATATTTCTATTGGAATAAGTTTTTGTAACGATATTAAATCTTTTTGTCGGTCATGTACCATTTATCAACATTTAGTGAGAAAGGGAAAGCATGTAACAGCCGAGGTCCAACGTTCAATATTGGCCTCTAGACCATTCGAAAGTGTAGCGGTGGATATTGTTGGACCCCTGAATCAGGTGTCGAACAAAGGAAACCGGTTCATACTAACCCTCGTGGATCTCTGTACAAGGTGGATCGAAGCGGTGCCACTAAAATACATCACCTCCAAAGATGTGGCAAATGTATTTTTACATCTATTTTGTCGATTTGGATTTCCTCGAACCATTTTATCCGACCGAGGAACTCAGTTTATTTCGGCTGCTACGCAAGCCCTAACAAAATTGCTAGGAATAGAACAACATTTCACTAGTCCCTACCACCCTGCCAGCAACGGAATTATAGAGAAGATTAACGGGGATCTAAAACACATGCTGGCAAAGGTAACAGCAGAGAACCCATCTGATTGGGATACTCTATTACCAGCGGTGCTGTTTGCCTATCGAGAAATTCCGCACTCAAGTACGGGTTTCTCAGATTTTGAGTTAGTTTATGGGGCGAACCCTCGTGGACCCCTAACGATTTACCATCAGCTAGTCACTAGCACAGTAGAGAGTCCAACCTCAGTAACACCATACGAGATAGTAACAGATACACGCGATAAAATTATGAAGGCGTGTGTAATAGCCAAATCATCTTTGGAGAGAAAAGGCCAGATGTACCGCGACTATGCAAATAAGGGTGCCAAAACCCTACACCTTGAACCCAATCAAGAGGTGCTGCTTTTACTACCAGATAAACGTAACTTGTTATTAACTTCATGGCAAGGGTCATTCAAAGTGGTACGAAAGATATCAGATGTCGATTATGAAATATCGATAAACCGAAAATTAAAGATATTTCATATCAACATGCTGAAGCCTTATTTCTCACGACAAGGAACTGATGACAGACGAACAGAATGCACCTACACCAAGCAACCGGACGACAGACGTACACAACACAACTACACTAGGTAGGGCGACAGAGGACGACGACATCGCAAACACACCTAGTCAGGAAACAGAACACACAGTTAGCACAACGACAGTACTTAATCAGACAGATGACGATGAGATAGAATTACCAGTCCCGACAGTAGACACGACTGGAACAATTGATAGCATACGGTTAGAACCGAAACTCACAGACGAACAACGACGACAAATCATAGAGCTAGTAACGGAGTACAGGGACATTTTTTCCGACATCCCAGGTAGGACGGACAGGATAGAACACTCCATTATTCTGACTGATAACACCCCTATCAAATGCCGACCTTATTCCATCCCATTAAATTACAGGGAAAGTCTCGACAAGGAACTTCTAAATCTTGAGTCGAGTGGAATAATCCAAAAATCACAGTCAGAATACTCTTTTCCTATCGTCCTTGTGAAGAAAAAGGACTCGACGATCCGCCTCTGTGTCGATTATCGCCGGTTAAATAACGTGACCAAGGTCGATGCAGAGCCTATCCCATCATGTGAAGATCTTATCCTTGATATGTCAACATCACGTATCTTTTCTAAACTTGACCTTACGAAGGGATACTGGCAAGTTCCGATGCATTCATTGTCTATCCCGTTAACAGCATTCTCAACACCTCTAGGTCTGTATGAGTGGCGTTTCCTTCCTTTTGGCCTTCGTAATGCTCCAGCCACTTTTGTCCGACTCACCAGGGACATTTTACACGGAGTTTCCAATACATCGACCTATATTGATGACATTTGTATCCATACTGCAGACTGGACATCACACTTACAGAAACTACGACATGTCTTCGATAGATTGCGATTATTCGGTCTTACAGTAAAACCAACCAAAGTGGAGTTGGGAATGGAAGAAATTGATTTCCTAGGCCATACGATCAGCAGAGGCCAACTTAGAACAGATGACAGAATTGTCACGAAAATTCTCAATTTAACTATGCCAACGACCAAGAAGCAGGTCCGAAGCTTGCTTGGTCTGGTTAATTACTACAGCAAATTTATACCCAATTTGGCTGAAATCACCAGCGTTTTTTCCGATATTTTGAAAGCATCTGTAAAATTAAATGTACAAGATGCACAGTTAATTGATGCCTTATCAAAATTGAAACGTATGTTTAGTGTTCCACCTATTTTGCACTTGCCTAACCAAAATCTTACGTATTATCTTCGTACAGACGCAAGTGCTATTTCATCTCTGGCGTCTTAGGCCAGTTCTATGAGGGAATTTTCCACCCAATAATGTATGTAAGCCGGAAAATCACTCCTGCTGAATCAAGATACTCAGCCTCTGAATTGGAAGCTTTAAGCGTCATCTATTGTAGTCAGGAAGCTTCATAGATTCTTAGCGGGTACGGAGTTTGTCATTGAAACCGATAATTCGCCGCTGACTGTAATGCAGTCTGGGGTCCATCCGCAATAACAGGATCTACAGGTGGTCCTTGATACTGCAAAATTATGCTTTCACTATTAAGCATTTGAAGGGAAGCATGAACTCTCTGGCTGACACATTGAGCCGACCTTCTCACATTGAGATACCTGAAATACGAGAAGAGAGCGACCTTATATCACCAAAGACATTGACACTGTAATTACCTAGTGCCCTATGTGGTGATTAGTGAACACTGTAGTGCGTTACCATCGCCAGTCGTCTAAACTTGTGTAATATTAACTGTGTCAGTATGAAGTGAAATGAACAGACACGTTATTAGTTGTCTACACCACCTACCATAATATGCAACCCGTGAGTGGATCGAAAGTATGAACAGTTACCCAGGATGAGAGCGTAAATCAGACTTTGTCTAGCTGAACTCTATTTTTCGAGGACATTCTACAGAGGACGCTGCTCCGACATCACACCTGGATGTAATTAATTAGTTTAGTTAAATAGAAATTATATGTGATATGTATATAACATGTTTTTATAACAGTTGCGTATAACTTCATATTTTTGTAGTGATATTAGAATTATGAATGTAGAATTACCTATATAACTTTATTTATGACATTTCAGAGTTAAAATTCACCTACATTTAGTTAAGAACTCATTTAGTTTAACACCTACATCATACTTTTCAATTATGAAACATTACTTTAGTTTATCACCATTTAAACACATTTATTTATATATTTAGTTAATTAAAACATTACTTACAAATTAATCCCATCATTTAGGAATTTATATCATTCCATGTACTAATAACACTTTAAGGTAACTAACCCACTTTTCCCCATATTTGATTATTTAGTTAGATTAGTTCCCTTAGATTAATTTAGAACAGTACACCAACTTGCAATAGATTAGATATGTCAGTCATTACCACAGGATTGGTAGCAAACAATCCTCGCAACCATGTATATTTTTGTATAGATATGACGAGTGCAGAAATACAGCACAGTCATTTGGCTTGAAAACCTGTTTAAATTCAGCCAACTATTTATTGTACATATTTAATGTTCATCCAGTTATTGTTTCTTGAACCATATTTTAATGACTGAACTAATTATTTTAAAACCACTGTCGAATGAAAGATGAACGAAAGATGTGTGAATGAGAGGGAGAGAATGAATTAAATAAGGAGAGTGAGAGATTTAGCGGTATTTTTTTCGCCGCACAATACGACTTGTTGTAATTCGTCTGTGTCAATCTGTGTAAACAATGTGTTGTTGAGATTTTTTTATCTGTGTAGTTGCTATACTTTAGTGATAGAGATAGGAAATATATTTTGAGCATCTTAAACCGGGACGGTAGTCATAAATCAGCCTAACACACTCGTTTGTGGCTACAATAAACCGCTTTACGGCGCTCGAAAAAGTACATACACGTAAATTATAAACGCATACACATAATAGTAAGTTAAATACACTTTAGTTTAATAGAAAACACGCAACCAACCAGGAAAACTAACACATAAAGTTGCATACATCATTACCTGCAAAGAACGATAACTACTCTAACAGGGGACACAATAACATCTCGAAAACCTTAGTTTAACACTGAAATATTTCTTCACAAGCGGAAGCTAAAAAGGTGAAGAGTGGCACATAAAGCATGTATACTAGTTGGAGCAAATATTATATGGGAGCATGGACATTTATTCTTCATGTATTGTACTCGTAACAGAGGCAAGTTGTATGGGATTGTCAATTTTGGACAATTGGAGGACAGGTCTTATGACATAGGTTCCGGTTCACACAATTCCCAGAAATATAATGACAGTCTATAGCCAACTGTACTAGTGTGGTGGGCTACTCAATTAGCCAAGTGAAGTAATACAACAGTGTGACGAGGGAAAGGAGAGATCTTGTCCTATCCCCAGAAGAGAAGTAGAGAACTTACGCAGTCTTTGACAAAATTAGACATCCAATTTTTGTTGAGATTACGACTTGTGTTACCCCCACAACTTAAAAGTTTGTAACACAACACGGGAGGAAGGAGAGCCTGTCAAAGAGCTACGTAAGAGCTAAGAGCTAAGAAGATAAATAGAGCTAGAGAAGAGGAAAGTAACATAGCTATCTAAGAAACCAGACAGAAGGGACACAAGCACGAGAGAGAACTATAGATAGTTCTCTAACTGGACACACTCGTGTCAACCAGGAGGTCATTGAGTATACGTGAGCTGGGGTTACCCAAGAGACTGGGAAACCCGCATCACGAGAAGTGACCATGCAACACTGGTTACTCTAACCAGGTGACCAGCGTGCTGGAACTCCAAGCACGCAAAGCAGCGAATACACGAAGAGTCAATTACTCGTGGCTGAACACGCCACAGAGAGATTCGTCAGACTTGGACTCGACGGCGTAGGCGACGGACTGTATATCCGCTGTGAATACTTTGTTGCTAAGAAGGACAGTATCAATAGTTAGGACTTAAGCTTAGCTTCATTAGTTATTACCATCAACATCATCTTCTCATTACATCTTTATAACATACTATGATGTTTAATACCGATGTGGCATTCCGCTCGCGGAGCTCATGTACTCTCAGCTCCAAATAAAATGTATCCTTTTGCACAACGTACGAGTTGTCATTTTCGTGTGGTGCAAAAGAAGGGAATCCTTGTATACCTGTCGCAATTGAGTTGTTGACACTCATTATCTTTGTCTTTCGCCTATTTATTTCTAAGCCTAACTGTTGTACCCTCCCATCCAAAGTGTTTAATTTATCTTGCATCTAATTTCGTTTGTAAGACAGGACGTCCAGCTTATCGAAATGCATCGTCAGAGACGTCCATTGAGTTCCCTGTCTGGCAGTGCTTGTTTCTTTCTGTCTTCATAATCCAGGTTATAGTCAGTAAGCAAATTAAAGCTATCCATATCTCACGCCTATTCTTACGAACGGGCTTCAAATGACCACTTTAATTACTTTTGCTTTGGTTGGTGTGTGGTGAACATATTCTTTAAAAAATAAAGAACACATTTTATCATTTTTCGGTGTGGTCAACAATGCAAGTCCTTCAGCGCAGATAAAGTGGCGTGGATTCCAGTAGAAAAAAATTGGTTTGGTCACTACTTGGTGTGCCTGACACGGTCGTGAACAGTTTGTCACAGAAGTCACACTGTTTCGAAACTTCCTACTAAACTCATACACTTTCTGGACTGACAGGCATGCATCGGCATACTGGACCTTCATTAGCCGATACATTTCTATAGGTTTCACCCTTCAATAATCTCGAAACGGATATTAGAACACTGCTCCACCTCTTTTGTGCATGTAAAAAGTGGGGCGGCCATCTTCAAACTTATGACGTCACCATGGTCGCCTACACCGTGATGTCACCTGCTGTTGACATCCTTAACAACAATATTGACAGGATACAAGACAATGGCAGACCTATTGTAATCTCTATCATACTTGTAAGGTTTTCATTTGAAGCCCCCTCGTATTTCGATTGTTTGTGGTAATTTTCCCTCAAGGGCGACTCTCCGCCTTTTCCTCGTATATGTTACCTGTACTAAGGTAATAGTTTTCACTGGGATTCCATAGTGCTTCATCAATTTACAAATTTGCGATGTCACTTCGATGCCGCGCTCTATTAGTCTGGTCAGTGCAAAGTCTATGGGGTCGAAAGACTGCCATTTTATCCCTTATTTTCATTGTTGTGTGTCAATGTCATGCCTTATTTGTAAGGCTTTGTATAAACTTTACTATATCCTCTTTAAGAATATATATACTTGTATATATCTATATAGGGTTCTAATATTATTTTTTGAATTTATAAAATTGTCACTTCAGTCATTTCTGTACTCCAAAAAAATGGCTCCGTCTTCTTCAGAGGGAAACCTAAATTTGGCCCAATGTTGTTCCGTCCTAAAAGGGTTAAAGCGAGCTCAAAGTAGTATATTTAACTAAAATGTGTCCATATTCTTGCTCTATTTGTATGCACAATATGCCTTTCTGTTTAATGCAGGCTGCATCTTCTCGAAAGCCTGCCTTCCAACCCATTTTTGTTTGTCAGTGTCACGCCTGCCTTTGTTTTCTTTTAAGCATCCTTAAAGGAAGGCCAAAGAGAAGATGGGTGCAGGATGTGGTGGATGATCTCCAGATGGGTGTATCGGACGCGGAACATCTTGCTTATGATCGAGAGGTTTTCCGGAAGGTTGTTATGGGAGGGAGGTTCTGTAAAGGAAATGCTACTGAATGAATGAACGAATGAATCCTTAAGTAATTTATTTTGTCTCCAATTCATTCATCTTAATAACGGGTCTTCTTCAATATTGAGTCCTTTTTGGACAGATTTGTTCTATGTTTAGTCCAATAAATATTAACACTCTTCTTACCACTTATAACCGGCTCTGTGGCGAAGGAGTTACAAACGCATTTCGTAATCCCGCATACCGCGTTCGAAACACAGCTGTGGTTGATTTGGAAACAGACCGCCTTAGGTTGGTTTTTTAATGAAATGGCAAGGGTGCCGGTCGTTCAGAAAGCAATGGCAAATTACTGAACGTAAACTTGCCAAGGAATGACGAACAGCCTAAAATTTATGGGGTTGACTTCTACGTCCTGTAAAGGATATGCAACTAACCTTTTGAACACTTATATTCACGGGCACGTATGCACTTTACGGCTGATTTGCTAAATTGTCAAGTTCCACACTAGCATGTTGGCACAGAAAACACGTACTCTCTTTATAATGTAACTTTTGTTGTTCTATCTGTCTGTTCCTATTACTGGAAGGCTTCCTTGATTTAGTTTTTATAGAGCAATATTAATTATATATTATTTATGCTTTCCTCGTGTAAAATTTCATTACCGATATGACCTTTCTAGTTGCATCATCGTTATTTTTTATAGCTGCTCCGTGGGTGGTGTGTTCTGATTCAGTGGCGTGGGTATCATTGTACTTTTAAACTGTATTCCATCTGCACCTGTTGAGGGTGTTCTCGTGATTTAGCCACCCGCCTAGCAATCCGAATGTTGGACATCATTTCAGTAACTCTGTTATTCAGTTCACGAGTCAACATTTCTCATGGGCGTCGTCTTTTGAGCTTCCGAGTTCCCACTCCAACCCCCTTCAAATGCTTTCGACATGACTCAAAGCCAAAAGAGACCCAGCCATATGAGTTACAATCCACCGCATTGACGGACAGACCCCCCCCCCCCCCTTTCTCTCTCTCTCTCTCTCTCTCTCTCTCTCTCTCTCTCTCTCTCTCTCTCTCTCTCTCTCTCTCTCTCTCTCTCTCTCTCTCTCTCTCTCTCTCTCTCCTTTTGTTGATATTTTAGCATCACTAAAACAATATCGATATTCAACTTTATGATTGTCAAACATCTGTTGATTGTTTGATTGACTGGCACCTTGCTGTCTATTGTTTGTAAAATGGAATTATACCTCACCATAACACAAAGCCTTGGCTGCGTTTAGAGACCATGCAGCATTATCCGTCTCTCAGCTTGTCTAGTTTACTCCAGAGGAAAGGTAACACCAATACATCTGGAACAAGACAAGCTGCAGAAGCTGCTGGATCAACAAAGCAATGCTCTAATGTTCCGCCTATCGGAGCTTCCATGCTAGACCAGTTGTAGACGAAGTCTTAGGGTCTGGTCTGCCCTGCATGATATTTAGTCTTTAGGTTGCATTACCTCGCACTAGGGTAAGGCTTGTACCCCCCTCCCCCAGTTGTACTCCACCGCCCAAAACCCTTGGTACAATGTCGGTAGTCGGGTTTGGTGAGCGCCGCCCAACATTCGGCGCTAGCAGAAAGCAGGTAGTACTGTCTACTATCATACGATAGATCAGTCATAGCCGACTAAGACATGACACACAGTTAATTGTTTACTGTAAGTGATAAATTCCTCCTCCTGGCGAAGTTGTTTGACGACGCTGTTCGTAATCCCGTATGCTCTCGTAAGAAACACAGCTGCTCGAGATTCGGCAGCGCATCGCGTCGCGTTGTTTACTTACGGAGGGTATGTGAGCCGGTTGTTAAGAAAGCAATTGCGATCTACTAGACGTAAAACTTGCCAAGACATCAACAGCAGTTGAAAAATGCTGGTGTTGACTGCGATGTCCTGTAAAGGATATGCGACAAAGAAAAGTGATAAATTAACACCTGTTAATTTTAAAACAATGTATCCCCTTAGTGAATTTAAACACAAAGGCCACAAGCAATATGTTGTAATAGGCGTTAGCAATTAAGCCGTTCCAGCCGGTCTTGTGCAAACAGAAAGAATTCGTGTTACATGTGAAACTACCGTGGGGATAACAGATGTTCCCAATTCGAACCATGCCCGAGAATATGTGGTTGAATTTTTTCAGCTTAAATATTATGCATTTGTTCTTTCCATATGATATATAACCCCGTTGTATACACCTGACGAGATGCAGCGAAGTATGCCAGCCATAAATCGTGAAAGAATTTGTTGGTAGCTTCTGTGCGTAAAATCAATTACTTTCTGACATACGTGAGCATGATTGAAGAACCAACGCTCTATCACAGCAAAATGCGTACATTGTGTCCGGACTGTCGCCCTTGCCACGTTGTCCCAGTTTTAAAGTACAGTGTGAGACATCCATCAGGTCTAGGCATTTAACCTACGTATAACATTTTCATTAACAATAAGAAAAGTTCAAAGGTTCAAATTAAAAGATGGTCGATTTTATTGAATGGGTTGTATAACATATGGCTCGGTCTCTTTTCGCAGTGCGGCCCGCCAAAAGTGTCGTACAAAGCACGAACTCCTAGTTCCACGACGACCCACAGGTGTCTTTACTACGGAAACAGCAACTTTTTTTTCTTAAATTCGTGTGAAAAACACAATGCATCTGTAAAACCAAATCCGTAGCAGCGTAGTCAGCCAATTGATTATTGTCCAAATACAGTATATTATAAAAATTATATTAACAGTTGTGCTAACGTTGCTTTTAGACAGCTTGTTATAACCGAAACGCAGGACTAGTGTGCAGTGATTTAAAATGTTTATTACTATTGTTCTTAGTAGTTATTATATAGTTAATTGATTAGAGCATGCTTATTACTGTTGTTCTTAGCAGTTATTATATAGTTTATTGATTAGAGAATGTTTATCACTGTTGTTCTTAGCAGTTGTTATATAGTTTATTGATTAGAGAATGTCTTGTCGTCATGGCATATGATGATGATGATGATATAGTTTATATTCATTTCCCAATATTTACAAATTCCATGATCTCTGTTTACCTAACTGGGGTCGTTGTAAGATATGTATATGTGTTTGTGTCTGTGTTTCTACTCGTGATCTTAACATACCTGTCTGTTTAATTGTATATTCTCAGCCCAGCTGTCTGGCCTTAGTCAGATATGACTTAGCTATAGAATGGCAGTAGGCGGTACTACCTGCTTTCTGTTCACGACGAACGTTTAGTGGTGCTCACCAAACCCAACATCCCACATTGAGCTAGCGGCTTCTGGCGGAGGAGCGCAATTGGGAGGGTACACGCATTATCCAAGTGCGAAGAAATGCAAGCTGAAGACTAAATTTTATAGCAGGGCTAGGGTTGCCAGACGTCCAGCAAAGAGAGGACATGTCCTCCTTTTCAGCCTAATGTCCTCCGTCCGGCGGGCAAATCTAAAAACTTTTAAAATGTCCGGCTTTTTAAATATTTTATGTTATCATTTTTATGTATTGTTGTTACAACTTGCAATGTATATACACTCTACCGTGTGTTTACATTCTTTACTATAGTCTGTCCGGAAATTTATGCCTTCATTCAAGATCAATTATTTTGAAAACTATCTGTTGCATCGTTATGAAATTTTTCCAGCCGTCTTATATTTACCCCCACCCAAGGAATATGTCTTTGATATGTCCAAAAACAACTTAAATCATTAAAAGCGGCATCATTCCTTTGATGTTTTGCTTAACAACTAGTGATTTCTTGTTAAAAAAGTTATGTTTACGGTAATGAGGACCTGCAAATTCAGATGACAAACAAAGGCGTATCTGGATTCGTATGGGAGTGGGTGCAATCAAAGAAGTAGCTTACAGTCGACAGAATCGGCTGCATTGCACCGGGTTTTTATCCCATATGGCTCAGTTTCTTTCCGCAGCGCGGAAAGCGTCGCACAAAGCACGAACTCCGTAGCTCCAGCGACGACCCTCGGCAGTCTCTGAATAAAATGAATGACGCGGCCCGGACAGACAGAAGGGTAGGTAGGTAGGTAGGTAGGTAGGCAGAAAGATAGGTGGGTGGATGGATGGCTGGCTAGCTGGCTGAGTGGGTGGATCGGTCGGTCGGTGGGTCGGTCGGTCGGTGGGTGGGTCGGCAAGCAGGCAGACAGACAGATAGATAGATAGATAGATAGATAGATAGATAGATAGATATATAGATAGATAGATAGATAGATATCGGTAGGTCGGTCGGTTAGTGGGTGGGTGGGTAGGCAGGCAGACAGACAGACAGACAGACAGATAGATTAGATAGATTGATATCGGTAGGTCGGTCAGTCAGTCGGTGGGTGGGTGGTCGGGCCGGCAGGCAGATAGATAGATAGATAGATAGATAGATAGATAGATAGATAGATAGATAGATAGATAGATAGATAGATAGATAGATAGATAGATAGATAGATATCGGTAGGTAGGTCGGTTAGTGGGTGGGTGGGCCGGCAGAAGGCAGACAGACAGACAGACAGATAGATTAGATAGATAGGACAGACAGATAGATTAGATTAGATAAGATAGAAAGATAGATAGATAGATAGATAGATAGATAGATAGATATCTGTCGGTCGGTCGGTCGGTATGTGGGTGGGTGGGCCGGCAGGCAGGCAGACAGACAGACAGATAGATTAGATAGATTAGATAGATTAGATAGATAGATATATAGATAGATAGATAGATAGATAGATAGATAGATAGGTAGATAGATATCGGTACGTCGGTCGATCGGTCGGTGGGTGGGTGGGCCGGCAGGCAGGCAGACAGGCAGACAGACAGACAGACAGACAGACAGACAGACAGACAGATAGATAGATAGATTAGATAGATAGATAGATAGATAGATAGATAGATAGATAGATAGATAGATAGATAGATAGATAGATAGATAGATAGATAGATAGGTAGATAGGTAGATAGATATCGGTACGTCGGTCGATCGGTCGGTGGGTGGGTGGGCCGGCAGGCAGGCAGACAGACAGACAGACAGACAGACAGACAGACAGACAGACAGACAGACAGACAGATAGATAGATAGATAGATAGATAGATAGATAGATAGATAGATAGATAGATAGATAGATTAGATAGATAGATAGATAGATAGACAGATAGATAGATAGATAGATAGATAGATAGATAGATAGATAGATAGATAGATAGATAGATAGATAGATAGATAGATAGATAGATAGATAGATAGGTAGATAGATATCGGTACGTCGGTCGATCGGTCGGTGGGTGGGTGGGCCGGCAGGCAGACAGACAGGCAGACAGACAGACAGACAGACAGACAGACAGACAGACAGACAGACAGACAGACAGATAGATAGATAGATAGATAGATAGATAGATTAGATAGATAGATAGATAGATAGATAGATAGATAGATAGATAGACAGACAGACAGACAGACAGACAGACAGACAGACAGACAGACAGACAGATAGATAGATAGATAGATAGATAGATAGATAGATAGATAGATAGATAGATAGATAGATAGATAGATAGATAGATAGATAGATAGGTAGATAGATATCGGTACGTCGGTCGATCGGTCGGTGGTGGGTGGGCCGGCAGGCAGGCAGACAGGCAGACAGACAGACAGACAGACAGACAGATAGATAGATTAGATAGATAGATAGATAGATAGATAGATAGATAGATAGATAGATAGATAGATAGATAGATAGATAGATAGATAGATAGATAGATAGATAGATAGATAGATAGATAGATAGATAGATAGATAGATAGATAGATATCGGTAGGTCGGTGGGTCGGTCTGTCGGTCGGTGGATGGGTCAGCCAACCGGCAGACATTCAGACAGACAGACAGACAGACAGACAGACAGACAGACAGACAGACAGACAGACAGACAGACAGATAGATTGATTGATTGATTGATTTCCACCAGAAACCGGGCCTTGTCAGCTAGTTTATTTATATAATCACGTTTCATGAAAGAACCCACATTTGGAGACGCCTCTGAATCTTCGCGCTGTTTGTTTGAAAACGAAAGTCACGTGAAAATTTTGAATAATTTGGGTCGAATCTTGGGGAAGCTGTAAAACTGTTAAAATCATGGACGTAATCTTTAAGTCATAATTAATATACCGTATATAAGCTAACTTTGAAATCTGCTGTAAAATCTCCAGAACAAAAATTTTTTTGTTGGGTGGACATAATGATAAGGTTATATACTAAATCTCATCATTTTATCTCAGCCCGTTACTGAGATATTGAATTTTATATTGAGGCAAACAAAAAAAAAACACACTATAACACCCATTGCTTTATACTATTTATTTAATTGTCCTATTTATACTAAATGTGAAACACCAATTATTTGTATAATTTGAATCTAACTGTTGCTCTATTCGGCAACACTAACAATGCTGTAGTCTCTATGGTCAAAATGTTAATGTTATTTCTGGTTCCGGTAGCAGAGACGCCACTTAAAATTGCTTTTTTAATGTGTAATTTTTGCCGTCCATATAAAAACTCTGGCCACATACAAATAGATAATATGAGCATTAAAAGAACGGAAACATACAAATACATGGGTACAATCTTCAACTAGCTCCAGCATAATAAGGGAAGAAATACAAGCTAGAATCAACTCTGAAATTAAGATATACTATGCACTACAACTTTTGCTAAAATCAAATGCGCTATCTCGTAACACCAAGATCACAATATACAGAACACTGATTAGACCAGTTGTGCTGTATGGCTCTGAAACCTGGATTACAACTAAAGGAGACGAAGTCTTGTTACAAACCTGTGAGAACAAAGTCTTAAGACGCATCTTTGGGCCCATTAGGGATACACAAAGTGGAGAGTGGAAAAGAAGAAGCAACAAAGACATTTATGATCTGTTTAAGTCCCCGCTAATCACTGGTATCATGAAGATTAATATAACAGGCTGCAAGGCTGGGGCATATAGAAAGAATGGAAGGTAATAGGGAAACAAAACTCGCTTACACGCAAGAAATAAATGACCGTAGACCCCGAGGTAGACCAAGTAGACGATGGAGAGATAATATACATACAGACCTACAAGCACTTGGAATCAGCGACTGGCAAGAGAAGGCCAACCAGAGAGGCGAAAGGAAACGGCTTGTATCTGCAGCAAAGAACTTCAATGGCTCAGAATGCTGAAGAATAGAAAGAAGAAGAAGAAGAAGAAGAAGAAGAAGAAGAAGAAGAAGAAGAAGAAGAAGAAGAAGAAGAAGAAGAAGAAGAAGAAGAAGAAGAAGAAGATGAAGAAGAAGAAGAAGAAAGAAGAAGAAGAGGAAGAAGAGGAAGAAGAAAGAAGAAGAAGAAGAAGAAGAAGAAGAAGAAGAAGAAGAAGAAGAAGAAGAAGAAGAAGAAGAAGAGAAGAAGAAGAAGAAGAAGCGGCAGCAGCGGTAGGGTCAGGATGAGGAGAAGAAAGATGAAGGGAGCAGGAGGAGGAGGAGGACAAGGAAGAAGAAGAGGCAACAAAGCATGAGGAGGAGGAAGAAGAAGAAGGTGATGGAAGAAGAGGAGGAAGAAGAAGATGGGGAAATGAACAGAAGAGGAATAGGAAGAAGATGTAGACGAAGGAGAAAAGGAGGATGAATGAGGTGGAAGACGAATGAGGAGGCAATAAATAGGGAGTTTCATTACGTACAGCACAATTAGGTAATCAATGCCATATAAGTGCATTAATCTTCACCCGTCCAATGGAGTTTGCGTCAACGGATTTCCCACACGCCAGATGGAGCCATCTCCATTGTGAGTGCAACCTAAGCTAGAAGTGGACTTCCAAAGAAAGAATAGACGACTTCCGAATATCACATTCACTGCCATATGAATCTGTTTATTAACAGCCTTACCATCACAGTAAGCAATTCTTACCTCAGTAAGTGAATTTGGATGATTTATCGTCTTAAGAGACTTCCGGTATCTGACATGGGCTTATATTTCGCCGAACTGCTGTCATTGTGTTATAATACAACATGTCTGCTACCATATTAACAAATGTTAAGTCGTAACTGTGACACACCCCTACTTCCCATTTTCTGATGTACATGTTTGCTTTGTCAAACCCTACTTTTTTATTCGGAACTGAACCCGTTAACTTATCCTACACCATCGTGGCATCTTCTACAACTTTCTCTGCAGATTCGTTTCTACTCGGTCTCGGATGCATTTTGGTAATAGTGTTAAGTGATTAAATTTAATTACAGCAAATTCCATAGTGCTACTTAAGCTTATGTTGCCTTCTGAACTCTTATTTCTATACGAGAGAGCTTCAAATGACAATCTTAATAATGCGATAGGAATTACAATAACCATGCAATTGTCTTGTAAACTGCCAGTGTTGTCGGTAACGATGTCAGGAGTGTTAAGCATGTGACATCACTGTGCAGACAAACCAGTGATGTGATAAGTTTTTTTGATCAGTGAAAGGTGTGAAACCTATAGAAATTCATCTGTGAATAAAGGTCCAGCCAGTATGGCGATGCATGTCTGTCAATCCAGCAAGTGTATGAGTTGAGTAGGAAGTTTCAAAACGGGCTGAATTCTGTGACTGTTCACGACCCGGTCAGGCACACCGAATAGTGACCCCAGAATGATTATACAAGCGATTAAGAGCATTTTTTCTACTAGAATCCAAGCACTTTATCGGCGCTGGAGGACTTGCATTGAAGGCAGTGGTGACTACATCTAAAAGTATACATTTGTTCTGTACCTTTCCAGAATGTATTCACACACGCAACAACAAAAATATCTAAGGTTTTCTTTTGAAGTTTAGTTTAGTTTAGTTTAGTCGATGGATCAACATCACGGCACAGGGGTGTAACCCATAAGTGCTCCGTTCTCCTCCTAACTCAAACCTGAGTTTTGAGAAACTCAGCTCAGTGCACGAACTCCGTAGCACACGGAGAGGATCCTGAAATACTTTGGGTAGATTTTTCACTCGAAATTTTGCCCGGGCAGCGCCATTCGATTTCCAACTGCCAGGGATTTTTACGTGCGTACACATACACACGAGCATCCGATCTCACTACCCAGAGACCAGGGGAAATTTTATTACTAGAAGTCCTACGTGAAAAGTCTCGGTCCTCATCGGCGCTTGAACCCGGGACCTCCAGCATTCGCGGCGGACACCATACCTCGAGACCACGCAGCCCTCTCATATTTCCGTCTGTTTCCCCATCTTTGTCTACATGGCTACCTAAGCTCTTTATAGAGACAATGGCTACTGTCATCGACCTGTACTGTCACAGCCAAGAAAGAAAGAAATCTTAGGCTACCTTTTATTTTACAGATGCCTAGAATATCATGTCTCGTCAGTTCTCTTTAGTGACAACTGGCAAGGTTGATGGAGAAAAAAGCGTGGTAGATAGCAGAGAGATAAATACTTGAACGTCTTGACCGCATGGCTTAATCGAGACAAGAACACCGAAATAATAAGATACATTAGTTATTGTGTGAAATAGCGAACCATTCCAGTCCAAGCTTATCGGCAATGTTTGGTGTTGACAGCGACGTCCTGTAAAGGATATGCAACTAACTTATTAACATGATGGTAATGATACACGTTGACTGTATTTGAGGGTTAGATGTTCATACAACCAGACTGCAACGCAGGTAATTAGCTTCTATACAGTTCAGTATTTGCCGAGGAAGATGAAGCACTCAAGGACGCATCCGGAGTGCTGTAGGTTAACAATGTAGCACATACCAAAAACAACAAACAAACAACAAACAAACAAACAAACGCATATTTTGTTTGTGACTCCAGAATCAATTAACGAAACAATGAGGAACGCTGGTGTTAGAAAATGAACGTCATCATTGAGTGCATTGAGTTGCACAAGATCCCAAATTGCTGTTGCATAGCCGCGGGCAAAGAGTTGGGGTGAGTGTCCAACCTTGTAAAATAGCCCCATGGCTTATGCATTCATCACCTCTGGTAGCAAAAGTCCAACTCCTGGCCGTCACGTGGCGGAACTGTTTTAACTAACAGGAGAAGGGGAGACGGCGAGTCTCTGGCGCCGTTAAACAAAAGTCAAGAATGCTCTAGATATGTATGCGCGTACGTACATGCGCCGACAAGTTTGTACATGCATTCATATCTAAACTCGAGTAAGACAACAATCTACTCCAACGAAGAAAAGTTGGCTGAAGACGGAGGCAACCAGCCAGGAGGCATACCTCAGAAATCAAGATACCACGCAATTACGTAAAGTATATGTATATACATACATATTAATGAATGAATGAATGAATGAATGAATGAATGAATGCACGCATGCACTGTTTCGTCAAGCTTGTGGCTCTGTACATCCGACTTCGACAAGCATTATTTCGGGTTTGCTGTCCTAGCCTATGACTCCCTCCATTTTACCTACAAAACAGTAGTTGTCTTCCACTTCGTCTGGATTCCTATCACTTGACTTGTCCGACATGGAAGACCTTATCAGTAGCTATCCTAATGTCGACATGGCTTTCTGGGTCGTTGGGACCTGCAAACCCCTCCACAACAACAAGGTGGATACAGAGCGGAGATAAAAGAAGATGAAAACATCAGAAGAAACGATAAAATTAGGAGGTCAGCATGGCCAAGTGGATAAAAGCGATGTTCTTAATATCCGGTGCGTTGATGCCGAGGTAGCAGGTTCAACCCCTAGATCGGTCAGTTAGACTGAAATGTTAACTTCACGTCCTTGACTTAGGGACGTCAACTTCAAGTACCTCTGAAGTCGGAGTGGGTTTTCCTGGTGGCGATGTACACTGGTTAATAGGGAAAGCTAATCCACGCGCAAACATCAATTCAGTGCACCAGAAGTGGCAGGACATTTTTGGACTTCGCTTTTTGTTCAAAGCGAAGGAATGCAACAACAACAACAACAACAACAACATACAACAACAACAACAACAACAACAACACATGAATGGAGCTCACAGGGATATAAAAGAAGAAGACGAAGTAGACGAAAGATATAAATGATATACTTGAGTCTTAGATGATAAGAGATCAGAAAGCTGAACTAATGAGTACGTGGATCGTGATTCTGTTACATCTCATATTTCTGACCTGGAGTTCAGATTCCATCACTGAGATTATCGTCGGGTGGATGACCCCCATCAAAGAAACTACACGGGTATAAAAACTAAGTCGCCCTCCTTTAAATCTGAAGGTAATAAGTTCGAGCCGTGACATTGGAATGTGCCATCAGCATCATGTACCATGCCGTTAAGCGTAAGCAATGATGGTTCCCTGTCACACACGATTGCCAGTCTATGACCATATTGGTGTTATTGTCCCCCAAGTTATCTATGTATGTATTCCTTTGTGTTTTCCTTGCTCTTTCTCTCACCAAGTTTACCAGTTGACACAACGTAATCATGTGTAACAACTACACACACATAGTGTGTGTTAAAATATTTATTGTCTACGTCTAACTTATGTATTCACTTTACGATTTTCAAGTTCGGTGGTCTTCCCTTGTTCATATTGTTCTGTCTTTAACCAGCGACTGGTGCAGCAAGGCGGCGGGGGATTTGTTCCTACTGCTCGAAAAACAAAAATGAAGCATAATCGCATAGGCTCAATTGAAAACAATTTACAACAGCGGACATGGGATTCCTGAGACGAATACTCAATGTGTCAAGACAAGAGACAATAAGAAATGATGAAATCAGGACTAAAGTGGGGGTTATAGCAGTGATAAACTTCATTAGAAGACAGCAAGTGAAATGGTTCGGCCACATAAATAGGCAACCAACTGACAGTAGACCACACCATATCATGATTTCCTGTCCAAATTTTAGCAGAAGAAGAGTTTGACCGTGTATACGATGGACAGAGGGAGAGTCCATAGAATCTGGCTATACTAAGCCCATAAACAGCACTCTGTCTCTGTTTCTTGGAACAACTCAGCTGCTTCACGCCCACACTTGGAGGATACAGACGTAACAAAGAGTCATGGCTGAATGCGCGGTCTTTGCTCAAGATGTTTACGAAGGATTTCAGGTCAGAGAAGAGACATGTGCGGCCGCCATAGACTTAGAGGACGCATATAATAGAGTATCTTTCGAGCACTCGATGCAAACCCTCCTCAAACTGAAAGTGCATCCTCACCTTGTACGATGGATAGCTGCAGTTCTGCTCCAAAGGAAGATGGTGCTAAGATGCGGGAGTTGGTCTTCTGAGCCGATAACGATATGTCCAGGATTGCCGCAGGGTTCACCGCTGTCACCAGTACTATTCAGCGTGTATACGGTGCCGATCACTGAACAACAGTTGGACGGGAGGGGAAGGACTCTGTCATTTGCTGACGACATTCTCGTGTATCGACAGGGTCGAGATAGACAGGCGGTTGCCAATGATATGCAGGGCGAACTAGATCGAATTTCCTCATAGTGTGCTGATGCCAGAGCCCTTGTCAACTCTGCAAAGGCATCGGTTACATGGTTCTCCTTAAACAACCATATTGTGAAAACAGACCTGCCGGCAGTAAGAATGGATGGGAGCATTTTGAGTAGAACCCAGTCAATGACATATCTTGGCGTGAGGCTTGATCGTTGCCTGTCCTTCAAAGATCATGTCGATTATGTCATAACGAAAGCTCGAAAAGGTTTGTCAGCAATGAGAGTCATGGCGACTACCAATATCGAGCAAAGACTGCTAATACTTCTGCTCCAATAGCATCGCGATTGAATTAAGTGATAATGCATTCACGCATCGAGTATGCCCTGGCCATCCTCACTGTCAGCCCTACACAGATTGGAAGACTTGAAAAGGTACAAAACGAAGCCATGCGCATAATTTTGGGCTGCACGAGAGACACCAGCTGTGTGGCAATGAGATACCTCCTTGACTTCCCGACAATGGAACACAGGATCAAGATCTGAAGAGCACGTGCATACTTAAAAATAAGTGCAGATGAGCAGCACCCTCTGCATGACGCTATATTCAGAGAAAAGGGTGACAGGCTAAAGAGGGGCAAATCATGGATGGGTCGAGCGGAAGATGTCGTCAGACAGGTCTGGAGTCTTTCTTACCAGTATCAACCCCGGCAAGGAATGGGTGCCGGTGCCTCCAGCATTTAAGTGCACTTTCTCCTGCATTATCACACTCGACAGACGGTGCAGAGAGCAGAACCCTGCCGCTGTCAATGCAGAGGTTAACGCGCTCATCTATGAACACTCAGATAGCCCCGAAGTGCTCATCTATACAGATGGATCTGTTGTAAAGCAGCAGAGAAGTGCGTGGGCATTTACAGCCCGTTCAGCGGGCCGAACCGTTAAAGAATCCAGTGGTGCCCACGATGCAGCATGACGATGGAGGCTTTCACAGGCTTTCATATGGCTGGAATCACAGCATTATACCAACGTGTGTGTACTAAGTGATTCAATGAGCATGATTCAGAAGGTCGAAGCTGGATCTGTATGTAGACAGTGGACTGAGTCGCTGCGGAAGTCTGTTGTCCGTAAAGTCACTTTCATCTTCGTCCCGGGACATGCGGGAGTCGAGGGAAATGAACGAGCTGATAAACTGGCTGGCTCTGCACACCCTGTAGATGACCAGCCCATGGATCGTGCCATGTTATTAACGTCCTCAAAGATATGGCGAGAACAGAGGACTTTAACGTCAGTGAATCCACATCGCTGTCCAGGATGAAAGACTTGGGAGTAAGAATCGGCACGGCCAGACGCGAGAGGTACATCGGGAAAACAAGGCGCCTCGTCAACCAACACAGAACTGGCACTATTAGCCACCGGACGCTGATGCATTTGCTGGGGGAGGATCTGAGCACCTATGGACATGTCCGGAGTGCAACGAAGATACCCATACTGATAACTGGTAACTCTGTCTCTGTTTATGCATCACGACAACACCGTAAGGTGCAAGAAGGATGTGGATCACATTTGACGTTAAGCTTAATGAGGAGCTGCAGTTTTCGATCTTGAGCTAATTGTGCCATCTTGAGTTAATTGTGTTATCTTGTGCTAATTGTGCCATCTTGAGCTAATTGTGTCATCTGGACAGCGCCGAGTTAGTGTTTAAATATATACAATTAAAACAATTAGGTGCGTATGGCTTCCAGGTCAGATCTTTGACATTGTCTTGATTATGGCAAGCCATCCAGGTATCCATGTCACAGCCTAGCCCGTGCTCTTTCCCATCAATTGTCCTGTCTGTGACTAAGTTTTCCGGTATATTTCTTCTCATAACGAGCCCAAACAATCTCGACGGTCTACGCTTATTTTATGAATCAGCTAGCTGACCCGGCCCGGCTTCGCCCAGGCCCTGGCGGGGATCTATCTATCTATCTGTCTGTCTGTCTGCTTGTCTGTCGTCTGTCAGTCTGTCTGACCCGGCCGGGCTTCGCCCAGCTCCTGGTGGGGATCATCTCATTTAATTTATATAAGTAGTCATCTAAGCTCCATTCCCATTCCCGACTATCTGTTTGTCTGTCTGTCTGACCCGGCCCGACTTCACCCATTCCCTGGTGGGGAGCATCTCATTTAATTCATATAAGTAGTCATATAAGCTCCCGTTCCCGACTGTCTGTCTGTCTGTCTGTCTGTCTGTCTGTCTGTCTGTCTGTCTGTCTGTCTGTCTGATCTATCTTTCTATCTGATCTATGTATATATCTGATCTATGTGATTTATCTGATCTATCTATCTATCTATCTATCTATCTATCTATCTATCTATCTATCTATCTATCTATCTATCTATCTATCATCTATCTATCTATCTATCTATCTATCTATCTATCTATCTATCTATCTATCTATCTATCTATCTATCTATCTATCCATCTATCTATCTATCTATCTATCTATCTATCTATCTATCTATCTATCTATCTATCTATCTATTGTTGCTGTTCTTTGGTAGCCTTGAATGATGTGTGAATGAAATAATGTATGAAAGAGAGTGATAGAAGGGCAGAATGTTAGACGGGCCTGCGTGCCCAATTCTTAACCCTTTGAAAATAAAGTTTGTTCTATCTATCTATCTATCTATCTATCTATCTATCTATCTATCTATCTATCTATCTATCTATCTATCTATCTATCTATCTATCTATTGTTGCTGTTCTTTGGTAGCCTTGAATGATGTGTGAATGAAATAATGTATGAAAGAGAGTGATAGAAGGGCAGAATGTTAGACGGGCCTGCGTGCCCAATTCTTAACCCTTTGAAAATAAAGTTTGTTCTATCTATCTATCTATCTATCTATCTATCTATCTATCTATCTATCTATCTATCTATCTATCTATCTATCTATCTATCTATCTATCTATCTATCTATCTATCTATCTATCTATCTATCTATCTATCTATCTATCTATTCTATCTATCTATCTATCTACCTACCTACCTACCTACCTACCTACTTACCTATCTATCTATCTATCTATCTATCTATCTATCTATCTATCTATCTATCTATCTATCTAATGACATCCGTTTCCGATAACGAGCCGACGTGTTTTCACATGCTCTCTCGATTTTTGAATATTTCAACAAGTTTCACTTAATTCAATCGCGATGCTGTGTATATCATTGTGTTCGTTCTAAAAGTGGATTTACATACTACTCAACACTTCAAGTTTATGTGACCGTTTATTTAGTGAAATGGGGGATTCTTTGTGATATGTGATGGTAAGAGCACCCAATTTTGAATGTTACCAATTATAGATTCACGTCAACGTGAGAATTAGCCATGCGGGGCTAACAAGTGATAATCACCACGCACGCCCTACAGAAGGGCCGGCGCTTTTATTTACTCCATTACTGTGCTCTGTTTAAAACTGAATTTACACACTCTCAACTGTCAAGTTTATGTGACTGTTTATTTAGTGAAATGAAGATTTCATTGTGACACGTGAGGGTAAGAGCATCCATTTTTGAATTTTTACCAATTATCGATTCACGACAACGTGAGACTTAACTATGTGTGACTAGCAAGAGATAAGCGCCACGCACGATCAACAGAAAGGCCTGAGTTTTTAGTTACTCCTTGCCTTGTCGAGCTGCCAACATGTCCTCCAACTTACGATCATCAACTGTGTCAAAGCGTGGTGAAAATGTAAACAAGCGATGTGAAAATGTAAACAAAAACAAGACGGGACAAATGTTAGTTAGCACGCCAGCTCAGCGACTGAAACGATCATCTTCATCGCCAACATCCATCACGTTGTCTAGTGAACAATCAGACACTGATTTCCAGCTGGACAAACAACACAATTCACCATTTCAATCTTATCAATCTAGCACATCACCTTCAAAGACGCTTTCTTCGGCCGAAAGCAATGATTGTCGTGAACTAATTCAGGCTTTGGAGACGAGGTTAAAAGATATTATTACCAGCAACACCACTAATATTATTGCTGAGTTTAAAAAAGAAAACATTCTTCTTCGAGAGGAAATCCGAATCCTTAAAGAAGAGAAGGAGACTTTTAAAACATCCATACATGCCTTGAAACCAAAGCGTGCACAGTAATTCCATAAAAGTGCACAAACCGAAAGTATCCATGGCGTTGTAGATGCGTGTGTTACCAGTGAATGTTCGTCACATAATGACATACAGACAGTTTCTACAAGCAACAAAACCACTACTAAACCTGTAGAACGCACACCATCTATCTATCCCATCGATGTGCATATCAGCAACAGGTTCCAGGCCTTAAGTGTAGACTCTCCAGCAGCAGACTTGGAATCACAGAGCTCAGTCGTTACCACTACTGGATATCAACAACCAACGCAAGCAAGCTATAATAAACAAGAACACAAGAAAGACGACAGTGACCAGTGGCAAACACAGTCCAAGCGGACACGCCAGCAGCGTGAAATAACCATAGATCACAGTGCAACACATGTCGTCATTGGAGACTCCCTGCTGAAGGGAATCTATAGTGATCGCATGTCATCTACTGACAGCGAATCAACTTTAATCTACCCTGTACCAGGCGCTGACATTGACAGGCTGACCGCTACACTGCGACGATTCCAAGTGAACGACCAAATTAGGAGAGCAACAGTCCATATTGGTGTTAATGACATAATGGATAATAAAATCATCAGCACCTCACAACTAGCTACATTGGAGGTGCTGTTGCGCAATAGATTTCCGAAAATCATCTTTGTTTACTTCATCGTATCATTCCACCATGTTACGGGTTCCAGCGTCGTACTGCCGATGCTGCTAATCTAACGCTTTACAAATTTTGTAACAATAATGACATGCATTTCATAAATAACACCCCTTACTTTACGTCACCGTCCGGAGCCCCTAAGAAAAAACTATACAGGGATCAAATACATTGTTCCAAGCTAGGAAGTAGCTTCCTAGCGAAGAACATAAAATATCCCGAACGTGCACAACAACCAGCACCAGTTACAGGAGTAAACCGAACTTCACCAGTGCCTGGCCAAAAACTACTTTCCATCTGCATTTAAAATTGCTAAAGTGTTTCCGCTAATTAAAAATGGCTCAATCGATAATAGCGTTTTGGGTAATTATAGACCTATTTCCTTACTATCGTCGCTATAAAAACCACCAGAAAAACACATTCATAAAATAACGTTACACCATTTAATTAACAACGATCTAATAATTAACAGTCAATCTGGGTTTCGACCTAAATATTCTTGCCATAGTGCTCTAACAAAAATGACCGATAACTGGCACTTAAACAACAACAACGGTAGAATTTGTGGAGCGGTGTTTGTAGACTTTAAAAAAGCTTTTGATATGGTAGATCACGATATTTTAATTAGAAAACTAAAACAAATGAAGATAAGTACCAACATGGTGAACATAATTACGTCATTTCTATCCGACAATCAACAAGTCGTGTCCTTCAACAACTGTCTATCAAGACCCACACAGCTGAATATTGGTGTGCCTCAGGGCTCAATACTAGGTCCGCTGCTTTTTGCAGTTTATATTAATGATCTTCCTTTATATATCAATACAACTTGTGATCTATTTGCAGACGACTGTACTATATATACTAGTCAAGAAAACCGTAGTGAATTAGAGAATTCTTTACAAAAGGAACTCGATAATCTTACTAGATGGAGCAATGAAAACCGCATGCAAATTAACATCGACAAAACCAAATCCATGCTAATAACAATCAGACAAAAACTACAGACACTAGCCATAACTAGATCACCGCTCGAACTCCGCATGGGCACGTTACCTATAGTTAATGTGAATGAACATAAAACACTAGGTCTTTTAATTGACAGCCATGTGAGCTGGAGCTCTCATGTTCACGTTCTTACCAAGAAAATAGCACAAAAAGTTTACCAACTTGCTAAAATTCAGCACTTCCTGGACGAAAGCACACGAAAAATATTCTATACATGCTATATCCAATCACAGTCTCGATTACTGTTCCACAGTTGGGATGGTTGCCCTAAATCTAATTTAAAACGACTATGTTCTCTACAAAACCGTGCTATTCGTCTGGTTTCTGACATAAAGCACGTTGAAAGTAATAATTTGTACAGTCATCTAAGACTTCTACCACTTCAAAAGCGCTTCCTTTTCAACAAAGCCAAATTAGTGAACAAAATTATATCTCAAAATACCCAGAGTATCTTCTGCCGCTGATTCAATCTAATGCAATGAACAGCAAGCGCCTAAATTTGTTACATGTCTCAAAGCCTAGATTGGACCTATACAAAACATGTTTCGCCTATTCTGGTGCTCACTTATGGAATGATCTGCCTCCAGATCTAAAAACTCCAATGAGTCCCTACGCATTTAACCGAAAACTCTTCCAATACTTAATCCATACCCACTATATGCCACCATAATTCATTTACTGGTATAATTGTTCATTATAATCGTTCATTATAATTGTTTAACTATAATTGTTCACTATATATGTGTGTGCGTGTGGGAGCGAGAGAGAGAGAGAGAGAGAGAGAGAGAGAGAGAGAGAGAGAGAGAGAGAAAGTGGGTGTCAGAGAGAGTGAGAGAGTGAGTGTGTGTGCGTGCGTGTGTGTGGAGAGAGTGACTGAGCGAGAAATGGTAGGGGAATGTGTCAATGCATGCATTCGAACGTGTATGTGTGAGAGTGAGTGAGAGAGTGCGTGCGTGCATGCGTGTTTTCATGCGTATGTGTATGTGTGAGAGAGTGTGATTGAGAGAGTGAGTGTGTGTGTGAAGGATTGTGTGTGAGAGTGAGACAGTGCGAGAGTTGATGTGTTAGTGTGTGTGTGTGTTGTGTGTGTGAGCGCGCGCATGCGTGTGAGTGTGTGTATATGAAAGAATACACACAGAGAGAGAGAGAGAGAGAGAGAGAGAGAGAGAAGAGAGAGGAGAGAGAGAGAGAGAGAGAGAGCTGAGCAGATGCATGTCATGTAACACGCATGTTATGTAACACGCGAATCCGTATGTTTGTGTATCTCTTCTCATCTGTCATCTTTATCAGTTAAATACCAGT
>JACEFZ010020495.1:0-117267 GCA_014155875.1 Cepaea nemoralis
TAAGCTATTCACATACATATTCGCTGCCTTACGAAGCCTCTTATCTACTATTTGCCAGTGCGAGACTAATATCTCTTATTGTATTTCTTCTGTTCACGTGTCCCATCAATGTCATTTATTTGGTTAGGAAGGTTTTGATGAGCGATTTTGCAACACTTGGAGCTCTCAACATCCCAGTGTTGGTTTTCTTTTCCTTTGTCCACGATGTTGTAAATATTTTTCACAAAAAGCCTTTGATTTTTTAGTCAATTTATTACTCATTATCGTCCAGCATGTGTACCCATAAAAGTTCCGAAGCAGAAGCCTGCTGTTGGTATGCAAAAAGTCGCTTAAAAGTCGATAGGGTCGACTTCATTGCTCCGGTTTAAAAAAAAGAAATCCCACAAGGCTCAGTCTCTTTCCGCAGCTCGGAAAGCGTCGCACAAAGCACGAACTCCATAGCTCCAGCGACGATCCCCAGGAGTCTCCGAAAAAAATGCACTCGTGAACCGAATCGAACCCACAACCTTCGGAGCCCGAGGCAGACTGCTTGACACTTAACCACGGAGACTCCCTGTTGTTGCCAGGGAGTTGGTATGTTATTGGCATTAAAGTGTTAGTAACATCAAATTTGGTCCTGTTCGTTCGTCAACCACAAGTTAATGAAGACCACTCCTTCTTTCATCCGTCACGAGGTCATGTTTGGTAGTTTGTGGGTCTGGAAGTGACTTGTAAGTCCGGAGATGACTTATAAATCTGGAGATGACTTGTAAATCCGGAAATGACTTGTAAGTCTGGAGATGACTTGTAAGTCTGGCGGTGACTTGTAAGTCTGGAGATGACTAGTAAGTCTGGAGATGACTTGTAAATCCGGAGATAACTTGTAAGTCCGGAGATGACTTGTAAGTCTGGAGATGACTTGTAAGTCCGGAGATGACTTGTAAGTCCGGAGATGACTTCTAAATCTAGAGATGACTTGTAAATCTAGAGATGACTTGTAAATACGGAGATGACTTGTAAGTCCGGCCGGAGATGACTTGTAAATCCGGAGATGACTTGTGAGTCCGGCCGGAGATGACTTGTAAGTCCGGAGATGACTTATAAATCTAGAGATGACTTGTAAATCTAGAGATGACTTGTAAGTCCGGCCGGAGATGACTTGTAAGTCCGGAGATGACTTGTAAGTCCGGCCGGAGATGACTTGTAAGTCCGGAGATGACTTATAAATCTAGAGATGACTTGTAAATCTAGAGATGACTTGTAAATCTAGAGATGACTTATAAGTCCGGAGATGACTTGTAAATCTGGAGATGACTTGTAAATCCGGAGATGACTTGTAAGTCCGATGCAAGTCTTGTTTGGGCTGTTCTAACGTCTCCGCAGTTCGGCCACTGTATTCATGGATGCCTCGCAAATTACAGCACCTGCCCGGACTGATGCACGCCGAGTTCGACGGCCTCCCATTGGATGAGCTATGCACGTCATGGACGAAGAAGTGAATTCTAAGCAGAACTTAACTCACCAGTCGGCTACCTTGACCTTGTTTGGCCGACCTGTCAAATCCGTTTCTCGGGTGGGGGTGGCCGCTATCGCTTACCGGCAGCTTTGAGGCGCCACAGTTGAGAGCAGGATGTCCGTCAGGCTTGGACTAATGACAATGGTGAGCAAACTCCTAAGAAGGGCATGACAGACCCCCAACACCAGAAGAACTACCAATACCTCACACCCCGTACAATTTGTAGATCAGCGTGTAGGTAGGAATAGGTGGCCAGTCTTTGCCTCCCGTAGTGAACGGCTAGAGTTGACGTCAAACCTTCGCCCGAATGCGCTCATCCCAATATTCAATATGATCATTAAAGAGAAAGGGTCACACACAACTTTTCAGTAAGTAGAGTGTTTTTATTTGTGATCTTTCTGTTTCCCCCACAAGACGTTACTCATTCTTGTAAAATAATCAGTGCAGGATTTACGTATAAGCTACACAAGCTATAGCTTGGGGGCCCCCAAGAAAGTGGGGGACCCAAAAAATATTGTCCGAGTGAGCAATTTGTCACTGACATAGAATATCTGATCTGGACTTATAAAGGGCCCCATATTTCAAATAGCTTAGAGCCTTATCAAGTCTAAATCCGGCCCTGAAGATAATCTTTGGATATGGCGACTCTTATTCAAAGACCACAGATGTAATTTATTGTTGTGTTCATCAATATTGAAAATCGGGAGTCTCTGTGGCGAAGTGGTCAAACCGTCTGTCTCGGGCTCCGAAGGTTGTGGGTTCGATTTCGAGTCGCGTCCTTCGGTTCACGAGTACTCGAGTACATTTTTCGGACACTCATGGGGCTCGTCGCTGGATCTACGGAGTTCGTGCGTTGTGCGACGCTTTCGGCGGAAAGAGACTGAGCCATATGGGATAAAAACCCGGTGCTATGAAGTCGACCCTGTCGACTTTTAAGCGCCTTTTTAATATTGAAAATACAACAGGAGGTTTGACAATTATACCGTAGCCATTTCCCGATGATAGGTTTTAAAGAAATTGTTGTTTACATATGGCGGACAGTCTTGGCAACGTTGGCTGAACCAAGTTTACAACCAAACGATGTCGGCGCAGTCGCTGATACAAGCTTACATGGAGAGACATCGCATTCACGCCCTGTTTGAGGTATCTTAGTTATTTCTGCTTCATGTTTCTACACAGCAGCAGTCATGTTTTTGCAATCAGCCACTTGTTCAGTATGAGTGATGAGGAGCTGGAGAGCAAGTTGAATCTTGTTTTTATTTTATTATTCTTAATTATTAATATTAGCAATTTTGGTCAATATTTAAAAATTGGGTTTTTACTTATGAAATCATACCAGTTACATAGAGCCTGACGAGACGAATCCAACGGTATCTCAACGAAGACTGTACGTTGATTTTAAGCGGAGTTATGAATTATATGGTGACGTAATTTAATACCAGGAAGTCCAATGAAGAATTAACTGATAAGTCAGGATTTATCGCGGCCCTAAGATTGGAAACTTGAGAAATTCTGCCTTCCATTACTGTGGCTTGTTTATTTGTAAACGGACAACGTTGTGCCATATATCATTGCGTCCGGGGCGGCGAGGCCTAACTTGACGTATTATTTTTTTTTTTTTTATAGGATGTGCCCTGACCTAATTAACAATTTAAAATGGCCGCCAACTGTTTATTATTTGCCTTCTATTAACGTGGCTTGTTTATTTTTAAAACGGACAACATTGTGCCATATATCATTGCGTCCGGGGCGGCGAGGCCTAACTTGACGTATTATTTATTTTTTTTTTATAGGATGTGCCTTGACCTAATTAACAATTTAAAATGGCCGCCAACTGTTTATTATTTGCCTTCTATTAACGTGGCTTGTTTATTTTTAAACGGACAACATTGTGCCATATATCATTGCGTCCGGGGCGGCGAGGCCTAACTTGACGTATTATTTTTTTTTTTTTATAGGATGTGCCTTGACCTAATTAACAATTTAAAATGGCCGCCAACTGTTTATTATTTGCCTTCTATTACCATGGCTTGATTATTTTTTAAACGGACAACGTTTGTGCCATATATCATTGCGTCCGGGGCTGCGAGGCCTACCTTGACATATGTTTTATTTTTCGATAGGATTTGCTGTGACCTAATTAATAATTTAAAATGGCCGCCCTTGTTATTTGTAAACGGACAATGTTGCGCCATATATCATTGCGTCCGGGGCGGCGAGGCCTAACTTGACGTATTATTTATTTTTTTTTAGGATGTGCCCTGACCTAATTAACAGTGTAGTCACTGGAGGGTCTTCTCCGTGATTATTTATTGTATTTTGTGTAGGCATTTGTTTTTTTGTTATTCTTTTATTTAAGCTTCATTACTCTGTGTAATTTTATATTTTTTATATTTTCAGATTTCTGCAGTATGTACCTGACGAGATGCAGCGAAATATGCCAGGCAATAAATCGTGCAATCTATTGTTTGTGTCTTCGTTATTCAAATATATAGAAAATCACCACAGGAAGGTGTCCATCTGAATTGTTTTATCAAATTGACACAGGCTGTGGCAAAGGTGTGACAGGCAGAATCTTGAATGTCACAGGAAATGGTTCAAGAAAGAGTGTTTACAAAATACCAGCCAGGGTACACAACCTGTATTTTGGTAATAAGTTAGGTAATATGGATGTAAATTCTCGTGTGGTCTTGAAGATGTATTTTTTATTACCATTTGATTTTGAGATTTGACTTGTTGAGTTTTCTTAATAGATAAATAATTTATTGTTAGTCCATAAAAGTGACTAACAATGGATAGGATATATGTAAAAATGATTTCTTTTGTTTCATCATGTATGTCATATTATTTTGAATAATGTCTTTCTTTAAATTGGTTGATTACCTTTATTTGATATGAGGGGAAAGAAAATTTGTCTTCAAAACGTTGGGGGGGTATGATATCCTGTTTTGACTTCGTTTTGGTTGGCTCATGAATTATGATTTTAGTTGAATTGTCTTGTGTATTGAATAGTATTTACCCTTGTTTACAAATAAGTTGAAAATTGTTAAAAAAATTTTGTTCACAGTTATTGTTTTGTTTAGAATAAAGAGTAATAAGACGGGGCTTTATTTAAAACCCTTCGTTCAGAAATAGTTAACAAGTGACTGAGGACTAGAAGAGAGACACATTCTCCTTATGAGTAATAAGTTGTAGTAACATGAGTACCAAAAACTTTGGCCTTGTGCTGGTAAAAGGCTCCTGCGCCAATCAGCGTTAATGTTTTAGGATAGGGAGGTTAATTACATAGTGGCTATGTTACATAGTGCAATGAGGGATGATCTGTCGACTAACTAACTGTAGCTATTTTGGTCAATATTTAAAAATTGGGTTTAAAAATTGTGGTGATATTGACAGATGCAAAATCCGTAATAGAGGCGCTTCTGTCTGGGAAATTGCCAGTTCTGAGGACACTACTTTCTGAACTTAGCAGTCATCGTAAGATCACCATACAGTGGATACCATCCCACTGTGGAGTACCCGGGAACGACAGAGCTGATCGATTGGCTAAGGAAGGAGCACAAGAAGAACAACCAGATGTGCCTATTACATACCACCAAAAGAAAAGAATGATCAAATCAGTCAGAAGGCCACCAAACCTTACTCAAGACGACTACCACGTTATGGACAGACCAGAACAGGTCATTCTTCTGCGCCTCAGAACAGGACACAATAGGTTACGCAACCACATGTATGCAAAATTCAAGATTGGTGACTCAGTCATGTGCACATGTGGTTTGGCGTCGCAGACAGCAGAGCACATACTCCAGGATTGCCCAAACTACAACATATCCAGGCGAACCTTCTGGCCTAGAGAGACAACAGTGGAAGATAAACTCTATGGACCGCTGAATGAACTAAAAAAGACTGTTAGATTCATACAAGAGACAACATTGCAGTTATAAACATAATTTAGGCGAACGAAAGAAGAAGAAGAAGAAGAAGAAGAAGAAGAAGAAGAAGAAGAAGAAGAAAGAGTGTCACAAGTGATGGCCATTCTTTGGTTAATTGCTTTTTATGTTTCACTAATTATTTTAATATATTAAATTATTAGTAAGAGTACTTTCCTGTATTAGCATGCCTGGTTCGTTGGCATGAACGAGACTCATCACTTCTCTCAGGTGTATAACGCAGGTGTATAATATAATTTAGTATTAGGATCCAGAACACCAAAGACTGAGATTTGTGGAAAGCCATGAACGCCTACGCCAGCCGGCACTTGATGATGATTATTATTAGTATTTGCATATACAGAAAATATTTTAAAATGGGGTTTCTACTTATAATTTGGTAACAGGAAAGTAAAGGTAATATTCCTCTTTCGATAGAGTGTCGAGAGGAATGAGAGGATCAACTTCATTGCACCAGGTTTGCTCAGTTTCTTTCCACACAGCGGCCTGGCGAAAGCATCGTACAAAGCACAAGAGTCTCAGAGTCTCTGACAAAGATGCACTTGACTTATAAGACTTTTTCTTATGATGTGCTGTGACCTAATTGCTAGTTAAAAATAGCTGCATATTTATTATATTAATTAAATGTCATGTGAAATGTTCGTCATTAGTGAAAGAACAATTCATGAAAATGTATCATATTGTCTTAATGTACTAACTGCATTGCGACAGCTTTCTTTTGTTGACTAAATATTATAAACATTAATGTAAGTAACTAAGTTTGTGACTGCTGCACAAATTAAGCAGCAGTTAATTAATTATTAAGATATTAAATAATAAAAAAATTAAAATATTAAATATTAAAATAATTAACTGTTCACTAAAAATTGATTTCTACCTTCTGCTCTACAATTACAGCACACTGTTCTGTATCTAATAATTAATAAATAGTCAGCAATTAAAAATTAAATACTAACTTATTTAAAACATATAACTTATTTTACAGCACTGTATTTAAAATTAAATAATTAAGTGCTGCAAGAAAAAAAAGTACTCCTTACTTAACACCTTACAAGTTTACAGACGGGTCTGAAAACTGGCTTTGAAAATTATTTTCAGACATGTAAAATGCTGAAATATTAATTATTATGCAAGTACACAGATACATTACTGCTACACATGACATTTGTATTCTGTTTAATGTTAGTACTTAAATTTTTTTTTTTTTCGCTTTTCCATCCTGTTTCAGGATATTGCGGTCAACATCAGCATCTTTCAGCTGTATGTTGATTCCTAGGCTAGATTACGCTCATCAGCACGCCACGACTTTCTGAGCGACCGGCTCCATACTCTCATAAGTCACTTTTGCGATTCGAACCACTGCTAATTCTTGTCGCGTCACGTGACGAGAGTATTCGGGGTTAGCGGAGAAAGCTGCTAACCCCTCAGCCATGGAGCCGGCCGTACTTAAATTACCAGTTCTATTGTAAATAAATACAGGTCCGCTATATAGTTTATTGTATCGGCGCCGCAATCGGAGTATGACGGCCGCCGTGGCCATGTCACTAAATATTTTGTCCTGAACGTCCTGCAAACACCTGGAATGCTGAAAATCTTCATATTTATGTAAAATTGAACGGGGAATTCAAATATGGAAGAAAATATGCTGGGAATGTTCAATTACATGAGTTATAAAACAAATTACCTTACTAATCGTGAAAAGAACCAAATATAATCCAAATAAATCGTTTTTTTATATATAATAACTTGGCGGTTAGCTAGCAAACCACTTCTAAATATATGAGAATAACTTCCCCTTTGATCGTACCACACTGCTTTCGTTTTTTTTTGTTCTTTTAGCAGTCCATGTCAAACCGGAAGTGATCGTTCGAGGACGCAGGAAAAAGTTCGCAAAATTACACAAAAAAAAGTGAAGAGCTAAAAAAAAGGGCGATAATTCTGAAATTGCTATTAATATTATTATTAATATTAATAATTTAAATTAAAAATATTATTAAGTAGACTGCCGGTCTCCCTGGCCGAGGAGTTAGCAGCTTTCTCCATAACCCCGAATACTCTCGTGGTTGACGTGAGCACACGAGAATTAGAAGTGGTTCGAGTCGCGCCAGGTATAGCAATCTTGGATTGATTGATTGATTGATTAATTTAGGAACCGACATCCAGCAATCGGGGCATTCCCATAAGCGCTCCGTCCCCATCCTCAGAAGCCAGCGAAGAGTTCCAACCCCAATAGTACCAGTAGCAATCTGATTATATGTGCGTCTCGCCTTTCCTCTGAGCGTCGAGCGTCGGCCAGATCCCCTCGTCACACCTCGCTGCCTCATTCTTGCCAGACCATGGTGATACATTTGCTCCTCCGAGGTGTACACCTGCTCCCACATTTGTGATTTATGAGAGTATGGAGCCGGTCGCTCAGAAAGTTGTGGCGTGCTGATGAGCGTAATCTAGCCTAGGAATCAACATACAGCTGAAAGATGCTGGTGTTGACCGCAATATCTTCAAACAGGATGGAAACGCGGGGGAAAAAAAATTAAGTAAACTGCGCCAGACCTGATGAGGTCAGGCACTCCCATGTAAAAGATACTCTATGAGTGATAGGGATTTGGAGAAGATGGCTACTTGTTTTAAATAATATATATAGCATCAATGCCCAGAGAGTGGGTGCACAGCTATTTAGTATTTAATCCCCTCCTCAAGCTAACCAGCTCTGTAGTGAAGAGGTTACGAATGGATTTCTTAATCCCGCATACTGCATTTGAAACACAGCTGTGGGCGATTTACCAGCAGACCACCTTGCATTGGTTTTCATACAGTGGTATGCCTGTTGGTAATTCAGAAAGCAATGATAAACTACTGAACGTAGTAAACTTGACAAGAACAGACACAAACAGCCAACAAAATGCTGGGGTTGACTGCGACATCCTGTAAAGGATATGCAACTACCTACCCCAAGCTAGACAAAGACAAGACACAATGGTTACAGTATTATCATTTTGCAGAATATATTTGGTCAAGTGGTGGAGATGATAGTTGCTGTTGCAGTTAAACTGCCTGAATGCTTGGAAAGGGAAAAGCTACTATGTTTTCTAAATAGCACAGTTCTGGGGTTGATCCTGCCATATCAAATTGCTTTCCAGATTTCTGTGGGAATTGTATCAGGAATGGTAATGAAAAAATGAACTGGCCACCCTCCCTCATCATGCTTTGGTCTACAATATGTGATAGCCTAATGCTTCCCATTCCAGCAGTAGTATCTGCCATATCACTATATGTTCCTATTGTTAAAGTCATTTGATATCTAATTCTTCCTGTATATGTGATTGCCATTTGATATCTAATTCTTCCTGTATATGTGATTGCCAGTTGGTATCAGGGTTGCAAGGGAGTCTCCGTGATGAAGTGGTTAAGATTCCTGCCTCACACTCCGGCTGTCATGGGTTCATTTTCAGGCTTCGTCATTTGGTTTTCAAGTTCAGTTTTCTTGAAGACTCCTGGATCATCTCTGGAGCTATGGAGTTCATACTCTGTGTGGTGCTTTCGGCAGAGCACTCTGTGGAAAGAGACAAAACCATACAGGACAATGAAATTGACCCTCTGGCCTTTAAACTCCCTGTATGTGAGATGTAAGATGTTGCTTTCATGTGAGATGTGGCTTTCATGTGAGATGTAAGATGTTGCTTTCATTCTTGCAGGAGCTGATGAACAAGGTTCTTCGAGACATGCCAGAGGAACCCCTGGTTTATCTGTTGAGAGCTGTTTACAAAAAAGCAGGAATGGAGATTCCACAGGTATCTGTGACTCAAAGCCATTACATGGCAATATTTCCTTAATGGTGTCACCAAGGTGGCTACACAGACTGTGCTCTGCCATTGATACTTTCAGCAGAGAGTTGTAGGATAAAAGAGTGTAGACCAAAGGGGGTTATCTAGGAGAAAAGAAAACAATTGTTGGAGTGGGGAATTGTGTATGGGACTGTCGGGGTGAAGAATCATGTATGGAGCTGTTAGAGTGGGGAATTGTGTATGGGGCTGTTGTAGTGGGGAATTGTGTATGGGATTGTTGGAATCGGAATTGTGTATGGGGCTGTTGTAGTGGGGAATTGTGTAAGGGGCTTTTGGAGGAGTGGGGAATTGTGTATGGGATTGTTGGAATCGGAATTGTGTATGGGGCTGTTGTAGTGGGGAATTGTGTATGGGACTGTTGGAGTGGGGAATTAAATATGGGACTGTTGAAGTGGGGAATTAAATATGGGACTGTTGAAGTGGGGAATTAAATATGGGACTGTTGGAGTGGGGAATTAAATATGGGACTGTTGGAGTGGGGAATTAAATATGGGACTGTTGGAGTGGGGAATTAAATATGGGACTGTTGGAGTGAGGAATTAAATATGGGGCTGTTGGAGTGGGGAATTAAATATGGGACTATTGGAGTGGTGAATTAAATATGGGACTGTTGGAGTGGGGAATTGTGTATGGGACTGTTGAAGTGGGGAATTAAATATGGGACTGTTGGAGTGGTGAATTAAATATGGAACTGTTGAAGTGGTGAATTAAATATGGGTCTGTTGAAGTGGGGAATTAAATATGGGACTGTTGAAGTGGGGAATTAAATATGGGACTGTTGGAGTGGGGAATTAAATATGGGACTGTTGGAGTGGGGAATTAAATATGGGACTGTTGGAGTGGGGAATTAAATATAGGACTGTTGGAGTGGGGAATTAAATATGGGACTGTTGGAGTGGGGAATTAAATATGGGACTGTTGGAATGGGGAATTAAATATGGGACTGTTGAAGGGGGAATTAAATATGGGACTGTTGGAGTGGTGAATTAAATATGGGACTGTTGAAGTGGTGAATTAAATATGGGTCTGTTGAAATGGGGAATTAAATATGGGACTGTTGAAGGGGGAATTAAATATGGGACTGTTGGAGTGGGGAATTAAATATGGGACTGTTGGAGTGGGGAATTAAATATGGGACTGTTGGAGTGGGGAATTAAATATGGGACTGTTGGAGTGGGGAATTAAATATGGGGCTGTTGGAGTGGGGAATTAAATATGGGACTGTTGGAGTGGGGAATTAAATATGGGGCTGTTGGAGTGGGGAATTGTGTATGGGACTGTTGAAGTGGGGAATTAAATATGGGACTGTTGGAGTGGGGAATTAAATGTAGGACTGTTGGAGAAGGGAATTAAATGTGGGACTGTTGGAGGGGGGAATTAAATATGGGACTGTTGGAATGGTAAATTGGTATGCATTTGTTGGAGTGGGGAATTGTGTATGAAACTGTTAGAGTGGAGAATTGTGTAGGGAATTGTTGGAGTAGAGAACTGTGTATTATGGGACTGTTGGAGTGGGGAATTGTGTATGGGACTGTTGGAGTGGGGAATTAAATATGGGACTGTTGGAGTGGGGAATTGTGTATGGAACTGTTTTCAGTGGTCACAGAGAAAGATGGTTATGATGTTTAACTAACTAGTGGCAACAGGGACAATCAGTATCCAAACCTTATGGCTTCTGCTATGAGAGATTGACTACTTGTGGGTTAGTCCCTAGTCCAGTGATGTTTATTCTATATCATAATGCTAATCTGTTGTATAAATTCTGGTTAATAACTTTGATTTTTCATCATAATCAAAATCCTCCTATGTTCAAACTTGAATCCACCCGTGTCTCTAAACATGATTCCTCCCTTGTCTCTAAATGATTCCTCCCATGTCTCTAAACTGATTCCTCCCGTGTCTCTAAACATTCCTCTGTCTCTAAACATGATTCCTCCCGTGTCTCTAAAATGATTCCTCCTGTGTCCAAACATGATTCCTCCCGTGTCCTCTAAACATGATTCTCCCATGTCTCTAAACATGATTCCTCCCGTGTCTCTAAACATGATTCCTCCCGTCTCTAAACATTTCTCCTGTCCAAACATGATTCCTCCCGTGTCTCTAAACATGATTCTCCGTGTCCCCTAAACATGATTCCTCCTGTGTCCAAACATGATTTCTCCCGTGTCTCTAAACATGATTTCTCCCGTGTCTCTAAACATTTCCTCCTGTGTCCAAAAATGATTTCCCCCCCCCCCCCCCCCCCCCCCCCGTGTCCAAAAAATATTCCCCCTGTGTCCAACATGATTCTCCTTGTCCAAACATGATTCCTCCTGTGTCCAAAAATGATTCCTCCCAGTCCAAACGATTCCTCCCTTTTCCAAACATGATTCCCCCATGTCTCTAAAAATGATTTCCCCCGGGGTCTCTAAACTATTTCCCCCTGTGTCCAAACTGACCTCCTGTGTCCAAACATGTTTCCCCCTGTGTCCAAACATGATTCCTCCTTTTCCAAAAATGATTTCCCCCTGTTCCAAAAATATTCCTCCCATGTCTCAAAAAATGATTCCTCCTGTGTCTCAAAAATGATTCTCCGTTCTCTAAAAATATTCCTCCCTGTCTCTAAACATTATTCCTCCTTGTCTCTAAACGATTTCCCCCCATGTCTCTAAACATGTTCCTCCCCGTCCTAAAAATGATTCCTCCCATGTCTCTAAAATGATTCCTCCTGTGTCCAAAAATGATTCCTCCCATGTCTCTAAACATGTTTCCCCCCATGTCTCTAAACATATTCCTCCCATTCTCTAAACATGATTCCTCCCATGTTTAAAAAAATGATTCCTCCCCTGTCTCTAAACATGATTCCTCCTGTGTCTCTAAACATGATTCCTCCCATGTCTGTAAACATGATTCCGCCCATGTCTCTAAACATGATTCCTCCCATATCTCTAAACATGATTCCTCCCATGTCTCTAAACATGATTCCTCCCATGTCTCTAAACATGATTCCTCCCATGTCTCTAAACATGATTCCTCCCGTGTCTCTAAACATGATTCCTCCCATGTCTCTAAACATGATTCCTCCCATGTCTCTAAACATGATTCCTCCCGTGTCTCTAAACATGATTCCTCCTGTGTCCAAACATGATTCCTCCCGTGTCTCTAAACATGATTCCTCCCGTGTCTCTAAACATGATTCCTCCCGTGTCTCTAAACATGATTCCTCGTGTGTCCAAACATGATTCCTCCTGTGTCTCTAAACATGATTCCTCCCGTGTCTCTAAACATGATTCCTCCCGTGTCTCTAAACATGATTCCTCCTGTGTCCAAACATGATTCCTCCCGTGTCTCTAAACATGATTCCTCCCGTGTCTCTAAACATGATTCCTCCCATGTCTCTAAACATGATTCCTCCTGTGTCCAAACATGATTCCTCCCATGTCTCTAAACATGATTCCTCCCATGTCTCTAAACATGATTCCTCCCATGTCTCTAAACATGATTCCTCCCATGTCTCTAAACATGATTCCTCCCATGTCTCTAAACATGATTCCTCCTGTGTCCAAACATGATTCCTCCTGTGTCCAAACATGATTCCTCCCATGTCTCTAAACATGATTCCTCCTGTGTCTCTAAACATGATTCCTCCCATGTCTCTAAACCTGATTCCTCCCGTGTCTCTAAACATGATTCCTCCTGTGTCCAAACATGATTCCTTCTATGTCCAAACATGATTCCTCCTGTGTCCAAACATGATTCCTCCCATATTCAGACTTGATTCTTTCTGTGCCTAAACTTGATTCCTTATATATCTAAACACAAATCCTTCAGTGTCTAAACTTGATTCCTCATATATCTACGCACGATTCCTTCTGTGTCTAAACTTGATTCCTCCAGTGTCTAAAATTGATTCCTTCTGTGTCTAAACTTGATTCCTCCTGTTTCAAAGCTTCTAGATGATTCTATCTGTAAGTTTTTATTTTGCGCTCCCTCGCTTGAACTCAAGCATAATCCATACATGTGCTATTACTTCTAGTGCACAAGGCTAATGTTTGCATGTTGAGTAGCTTTCCCTATTAGCAGTTTCCCTTACCATTAGGTGAACCCACTCCAACTTGTGAGGTATTTGTAATTTACATCCCCAAATCAAGGACGAGAAGTGAACATTTTAGTCTAACTGATCAGTGTAGATGTTGAACCTGCTACCTCGGCATCAGACACCAACAGTTTAAGATCTAGTGCTCTTATCCATTTGGCCATTCTTGCCTCCATATGTAAGTTGATTTATACTGTGTTTGTCTCCAGGGAATGCGTTACGGTGGGCTCCGTAAAAGTACTTCAGAGTTGTACAAGAGCACCAGCCCTGAGAGAAGGTCACGGTCAGCGGTAGTCTCCAACAGTGCAGGTTTGCTGTTGTTTGATTATCCTTCATTTTTTAGTCTGGTGTGTAGCCATCAACATATCTGGTTGGTAGCCATTAACATGTTCAACTTAGTAGACTCTGCTAATAGTTACTCATCTGTTAGCACAGCTCCTCAGATGTGTGTTTCTGTGTGTGTGTGTGTGTGTATATATATATATATATATATATATATATATGTATATATATATATATAAAATCATCACAAAGTGCCTTACTGACTGGCGTGGGCAGTCATGTTTCTCCACATCTTGCAATTGTCAGATCTCCAACAGCACATATCAGTTTGAGTTCTGGCACCCTTCCCTGCCATGACACCAGGCTGTCAAGTATCTTCTCTATCTTCCTTTGTTTATCTTTGTTGCCATTTCACTGAGTTGCTTCTGGCAAAGATTTGCTTCTTGCAAAGAGTTGTTTCTTGAAAAGAGTCGCTTGTATTGAGCAACAATGTATTGTTTTATTAAATGCTTCAATTATTGTTGATTGATTACATCTAATATTGCCAGATAGTCACAGATAATAAGTAAAGTCAATAAGAAAAGAAGCCAAATTTATGCCAGATGTGGAGGGAAAATAAGACTGGAGAATACTGTCTCTCTATGTCTAGCGTCTTTCTTACACGTTTCTTCTTCTTCTCCCTCTTTTCATATTGTCTCATTACAGTAAGTTCACCGGCTCTGTGGCAAAAGGGTTGACAGACTCAATTCGTAATCCCTGCATACCACATTTGAAACACCACTATGGCAATTTAGCAGCAGAACACCTTGCCTTGGTTTTATAAAATGGTATGAGTGCCGGTCATTCAGAAAGCAATGGCAAACTACTGAACATAAAACTTGCCAAGAAATCACAAACAGCCAAAAATGCTGGGATTGACTACGACGACCTGTAAAGGATATGCAACTAACTTTAACAGTAAGTTGGGCAGGACTGGAGAAACCTACTGCAGCCTCCTCATCTTTTAGAAGTGAATGACAAAAGCATGGCATCAGCCATCATGTTTCCACCAAACATTGTACATGAAGGTCATGAACCTTAAACGAATTACATCCTTTAACGAGTCATTAATCTGGAGGTTTTGAGTGCAAACGAGAAAGAAGTATTGTTACATAGTCATTGTTCAGATATGAAACATGTTGTTTTCTCTATTAGTGTTCTCTTTTAAGCTGACTATATGAAGTCCATAATTTCTTCTTTCCCTTGTCATTTCAGACATGGCAGCAGCAAGATCCAAAACCTTGTCACCGACGAGAGTTGCTAAACTGAAAGAGGGAACAAAAAGTACGTAAAATCTGTCACAGTTCTGGCAGGTTTAAATGTTACGAGTAATTAATTTGTAAAGTGATAGATTAATGGATGGAATGTTTTTCTAAGTTGTTAGTCTTCTTTGGATTGGTGAAATTAATAAGTCTTTTTATGTTAGCAAGTTAAAGTTCCATAAATGGCACTTCTGTGGGATATTTACCTGCAAAGTATTTGACATCCTAGGTCATAGTTTTATGGGATGTAGTGACTATTTGCCTTACTTGCTACATTTTGCTTCCACAGATTAGAGAACGATTAGTTTCTGATTTACAGATGTGCATATAAGCGATTCCATCACTTGTTTGTGCTCTGCTCATTTTGACGTGACTGATATGTGACTGCTTATGTTAGTTTAACTTGTGTGTGAAGTTAGCATGATTTGTGTGTGAACTACACACTTTGGATTGACTTGTATGTGAACTACTTAGTGTTAGCATGTTTTTATTTGTAAAATCCTCACTTTAGCACGGCTTGTGTGTGTGAATTATTCATGTTGACATGACTTCTGTGTGAATTCCTCACTTTAGCATGGTTTGTGTGTGAATTGTTCATGTTAGTGTGACTTCTGTGTGAAATACTCACTTCAGTATGTTAACTATTTTCTTTAGCAATGGATATCATAGCCGGCTCCATGGCAAAGGGGTTACAGACACAGTTCGTGATCTCATATAACCTGTGTTTGAAACACAGCTGTGCGCGGATTTGGCAGCAGACCCCGTTGCGTTGGTTTTTTATGAAATGGTATGGGTGTCAGTTATTCAGAAAGCATGGCAAATTACTGAACATAAACTTGCAAAGAGATCACAACAGCAAAAGATGCTGGTGTTGACTGCAATGTCCTGTAAAGGATATGCAACAGAATGGATGTCAATTCCACATATAGTTGATCAGTATGGCTGTGTTTATGGCTATAAATAATCTTCATGCATTTGTGTTTGTATGTTCAGGTTTTTCTGCATGCAAAATGTTTTAAAGTATTTCATATGGTTTTCTTGCTTGAAAAAGAAGATACTATTTTACTTTTCAAGTCAGCAAACAAAAGCCGTACTGGAACCCGGACACGAAGACCAAGTCATCGTTTGAAGATCTCTGGGAAGAGTCTGGTGTGGCCCGGAAAGAGAAGTCTTCAGTTGTGAGAAAATCCATTGCCAGACAGCCTGCGACATTAGCAAGTGCCTGGGCTTCGGTGGGATTAGGGGTGTGTTTGTGTGCTGATGTTGCATTTCTCATAATTTGTAATAGTTTTATTGTGCAATGTTGTAAAGTTAAGTGTATAAATAACTAGAGTCAGATTATTTGTTCATAAACTATCTGTTTTTGCCTTTGTCTGACTTTCTGCCAACATGTAAATGTCTGTCTTGTTAAGTTAATTTGTATTCACATTACTAATGCTTCTTCTTCTTCTTCTTCTTCTTCTTCTTCTTCTTCTTCTTCTTCTTCTTCTTCTTCTTCTTCTTCTTCTTCTTCTTCTTCTTCTTCTTCTTCTTCTTCTTCTTCTTCTTCTTCTTCTTCTTCTTCTTCTTCTTCTTCTCTTCCTTCTTCCTTCTTCTTCTTCCTTCCTCTTCTTCTTCTTCTTCTTCTTCTTCTTCTTCGTTTCTCATGTGAAAGCAGTGTGCCACATCTAGTTCAGCACCTAAGAGGTCAGTGTGTCCAACTTCAGCATGCCTTTTGTGTTAGGCGTACTTCCTCTAGACAGATGTTATCCAAAGTTATGTGTTCTGTCTACTCGTGGTTAGCTTAAATATTCCTAGCAATTTTGCCAGGACAACAGATAGGCATAGGGTCCTTCAGGCCAAATGGTACCTGAGAGTTGCTGCAGACAGGGATCACCCACTGCATGCAGCAATGGATATGGTTAAGGGTCATAGACTAAGATGAGACAAGTCCTGGATGGCACAGGCAGAACTTTCTATACATCAGGTGTGTAATCTAGAGACCATCAATCGTAAAAGAGAGTGGGTTGAAGTTCCGGAAGACATGACGGACTGACACAATGTAATAATAACACTGGGTTGTGAGTGCAGAGAATGGGCAGCGGGACACACTGAGTTTGAAGTGCAACAGCTGATCCAGAGCAACACACATCAAGGTGACATAGTCATCTACACCGATATGTCAGTGGTGAGAAACAGACGTAGTGGCTGGGGCTTTATTGCAAAGGCTAATGGGCGAGTCTTGAAAAAGGAGTCTGGCATATGAGACTATGACCTGTTTCATGTGGAATGGCTGTCATCGCTTCAGAGGTCACAGATTGTGACAATTGTATGGATATTTTGCTCTGGCCATGTGGGGGTACGGGGGAATGAACAGGCTGATAGGCTGGCAGGGAGTGCACCTCTCGGTGGTAGTTTGCCTATGGACAAGGGGGAGGTGGTCCAACTGCCATGGGATGTTTAACCTGTTCAGCTTGCACACAGGACCTTCTGTTTGTGCCCTTATCCAAGAAGAATAGATATTTGACCTCACTACCCAAGAAATCAGGGCACAGTGTGATATAAAATACCAGGGGTTCTTGGACAAGTTCCCAGCCCTATGCAGGGATTGAATCCTGTATCTTATGACCCAGAGGTGGACACTTTAAAAAAAAGTCGCTTAAAAGTTTTATCCCATATGGCTCGGTCTCTTTCCGCAGCACGGAAAGCGTCGCACAAAGCACGAACTCCATAGCTTTTAGCGACGACCCACAGGAATCTCCGAAACATTTAACTCGTAAACCGAAGGACGCGGCCCGGAATCGAGCCCACAACCTTCGGAGCACGAGTCAAACTGGCTTGACCACTTTGCCACAGAGAATCCCTTCCACAGCCACAGCCCACCCCCTTTTCTAACACATATGAACAGATTAGTTTAAATCGCTAATTTCAGCTGTGTTTTCATGCCAAGTTTAGTTTCTGCTAGAATATTAGTGTTTAACTTATTGACATCTTCATGTCTGCTATATGACTATAGTATTAGAAGAGTGGTGCAATCTTCATGTCTGCTATATGACTATAGTATGAGGGGGCTTCAGATGAAAACCTTAAATCTTTTGTTGTTTGGTGAATATATTCTGAAAAAGTAAAGAACAAATGTATCATTTTTCGATGTAGTCACATCTACGTTCAATGCAAGTCTTTCAGTGCTGATAAAGTGCTTGGATTCCCGTAGGAAAATCAACTTTGGGGTAACTACTCGGTGTAGCTGACCCAGTCATGAACAGTCTGTCACAGAAGTCATACATTTTGAAACTTCCTACTCCACTCATACACTTGCTGGACTGACAGGCATGCATCACCATACTGGACCTTCATTCGCTGATGAATTTCTATAGGTTTTACCCCTTCACTAATCACAAAACAGATAACAGAACGCTGCTCCTCTATGGTTCATGTCAAAAATGGGGTGGCCATCTTTAAACTGCTCTTATGATGTCACCATGTTCGTCTGCACCATGATGTCACATGCTTAACCCTCTTGACATCCCTAACAACAATATTGACAGGTTACAAGACAATGGCATGGTCATTGTAATTTCTATCACACTTTTAAGGTTTTCATTTGAAGCAACCTTGTATAAGTGTTTGTGATTTGTTTCTAAACAGCAATTTGCTAACATGGTAGATTGATATTTTTCTGACATACATGTGCTGCTACCCTCCACCCACCCACCCACACACACACCCACACACACACACACACATATATATATGTGAAGCAGTTTGTTGACATGCTAACTTGATATCTTTCTGATGCACATATCCTACCACACATACACATATATGTGAAGCAAGAGAGCAAAACATAGCATGATTACAAATAATAAAAAGAACCACACACAAAAATCAGTTCAGTGCACTCTCTCGCAGGAACAGTTACCAGCAGTAGTAGCACATGTGTGCACTATATGTGAGTTCAAATTGAGCGATGAATAATAAATAAAAAAACGATAATGAAAGAAAAAAAAAAATGACAGCACAGAAAGATGAGGTAAATGAAGAATGTGCTTCTCAAAAATGGTTTAATTCAATGACAGGAGGATGGGGACGAATACATCAGCCCAGCATACCCAGGCAAGATACATAACCAGGGTTCCACCAAGCAGTCAGAAGCAGAGTTGCTGGCCTTGGAAAGTGTTGCCCGATCTAGCAGATCAGAACCCAAGCTTGAACTTTCTTCAGCGCCAGCTGTCTCAGCCAAGTAAGCATAATCTGATGTAACATTTTGCTCTTCGTAACAATGTATTATGGTTTCATCACTAATGTTACTACTTATTGAAGCAATCTCAAGCCAGTAAGCTAAACCTGATTAACATTTTGCTCTTCATAACAATGTACAAGGTCTGTACTAAAATTTATCAGATGTTTGTCTAGGAACAATATAATTAGTTAACTTTAGGTCTGAACCTAAATCTTCTCCAAATAACTCTCCTGAACTGTACACACTTCTCTCAGCTGTCCTGCCATTATAGGAAGCAATTCACGAAGGCCTCTTTGGGAATAGAGTACAGTATGACTGTTGTATTGTGCTCCCTTTCAACATTTTCAGCTTGGGGAACTATTATCATATCATTTCATCACGGTTTGAGTAACCATATTCCATTTCATGTCATTTCAACACTGGATTTGTTTGAGTAACCATATTCCATTTCATGTCATTTCAACACTGGATTTGTTTGAGAAAACATATTCCATTTCATGTCATTTCAACACTGGGTTTGTTTGAGAAAACATATTCCATTTCATGTCATTTCAACACTGGATTTGTTTGAGAAAACATATTCCATTTCAAGTAATTTCATCATTGGTTTTGCTTGAGTAAACATATTCCATTTCATGTAATTTCGTCACTGGTTTTGTTTGAGTAAACATATTTCATGTAATTTCATCACTGGTTTTGTTTGAATAAACATATTCCATTTCATGTCATTTCATCACTGGTTTTGTTTCAGCAAACATATTCCATTTCATGTCATTTCATCACTGGATTTGTTTGAGTAAACATATTCCATTTCATGTCATTTCATCACTGGATTTGTTTGAGTAAACATATTCCATTTCATGTCATTTAATCACTGGATTTGTTTGAGTAAACATATTCCATTTCATGTCATTTCATTACTGGATTTGTTTGAGTAAACATATTCCATTTCATGTCATTTCATCACTGGATTTGTTTCAGCAAACATATTCCATTTCATGTCATTTCATCACTGGATTTGTTTGAGTAAACATATTCCATTTCATGTCATTTCATCACTTGATTTGTTTGAGTAAATATATTCCATTTCATGTCATTTCATCACTTGATTTGGTTGAGTAAACATATTCCATTTCATGTAATTTCATCACTGGTTTTGTTTGAGTAAACACATTTCATGTAATTTCATCACTGGTTTTGTTTGAGTAAATATATTCTATTTCATGTCATTTCATCACTGGTTTTGTTTCAGCAAACATATTCCATTTCATGTCATTTTATCACTGGATTTGTTTGAGTAAACATGTTCTGTTTCATGTATTTTCATCACTGGATGTTTTTGGGTAAACATAATTCATTTCATGTCATTTCATTACTGGTTGCTTGGGTAAACAATTCCATTTCATGCCATTTCATCATTGGATTTGCTGGAGTGAATATATTCCATTTCATGTCATTTCATCACTGGATTTGTTCAGTAAACATATTCCATTTCATGTCATTTCATCACTGGATTTGCTTGGATAAACATATTTCATTTCATCACTGGTTTTGATTTGGTAAATAAATTCCATTTCATGTCATTTCGTCACTAGATTTGATTGAGTAAACAAATTCAATTTCATGACATTGCATCACTGGATTTGCTTGGGTAAAAATATTTCACTTCATCACTGGTTTTACTTGGGTAAATATATTCCATTTCATGTCATTTCATCAGTGGATTTGCTCGAGTAAACATATTTTATTTCATGTGTTAGACGTGTCGGTAAGAGCCGCAGGATGGAATCTATGAAACACAAACAGGAACTAGGTCAACTGTTGTCTGCTTCTGAACACAAACTGACAGACTCTGGAATTGGACTGGATCTGCTGAAAGATGAGGATGGTGAAAATGCTGATGCTTTAGAGCTTCTGGGTGAGTAAAAAACATGATCTGTCACATATTGCCTGTCAATTAAAGAATGTCATCGCTTTTAGTACAGGTATATTACGATTTATTACTTGTTGTGTGCTGTCAGAATTGTTATACCGGGTGTTTGTAAAGTCTCACTACACTTTGTATGTAGAAAAATAAAATAAAAAAAATTTCTTTCTTCCATTGATAACATCATTCTGTTTGGAGTGCAAAGAATTACTCCAACAGATGACAGCCATTTGCTGCATATTGCTTCACGGTGGACTGTGGAGCACATTTTTTGATAACATCATGTACTTCATTTTTAAAATTTGTTCTACATACAAAGTTTAGTGAGACAAAACACCAAGTATATATTGTTAAAGTTGGTTGCATGTCCTTTACAGGATGTTGCATTCAACCCCAGCATTTATTGGCTGTTCTGTGATTAACTAGACAATGTCAGTTCAGTAGTTTGCCATTGTTTCTTAAATGGCCAATGCCTCATTACCACTTGAAGTCAACGCAAAGTGATCTGCTTAAAAATCATTCACAGCTAATGTTTAACCCTCAACTCGGCAAGCTGGGGAATAATTGGAACGGCATCTTTCACTATCCCTAAGTGACAGCACTGGTTTATATACAATGATTGCAATCAAACATACTCATCAATAAAAGGCTGCCAGCTGATGTGAGTCAAGAGAGTATTTAAGTGTTTTATAGAACCTATGCTGTTGTATGAATGTGAAACATGGACATTAAACAGACAAGCTGAGAACAATCTAATGGTAGTGGAAATGTGGTGTGTGAGGCAAATGCAAAGAATAACATGGGCAGACAGAAAAATGAATGAGAAAGTTTTTCAGGAAATAGATGTAAACTTTAAACTGATTAGGGACATTACACGTAGACTGTCAGGAATATTTGGGCACATTTTGGGGCGAAATATACTTGAAAACTTAGTGACAACTGGCAAAACTGATGGGAAAAGGACAAGAAAAGACACAGAGATAAATATCTGGGTGGCTTTGCCACGTGACATAATTGAGACAAGTACACAGACCTGATCGGGGACTCTGGTGATCGTGTGAGTTGGCGAACTATTACCAACTTCGCCTATCAGCATGACACATGATGATGATGATGCTTCCCCCTGGGCATTTATTTAGTCTTTTAACAGTGAGGAACCTAAATCTCTTGGAGGAAACATCACCAACCTCAGCCTAAACCCAGGCAGTCCATATGGACTGCTGAATCATGACCTGGTTATGTCCTATATGCCTCTCTACAGACGTGGAGTCCCAGTCTCAGTCTTGGATAAACCTGATTGTTTCTGGACACCCCGGAAAGGTTAACCTGGTCAAAACATGCCCACAGAAGTATCGGATGTGTCGGCTTAATGGCACATGAACGCAGCTGTGCTGTAAACAGGCACAACGCAGTTACCTCTGAAAAAAATCTCCGTATGAACGCAGATGTTTCTGAACACGGAGGGGAAGGAGAGCTGTGTAACATAACCTGTATGTATCATTTGTTTGTTCTTGCAGAAAATGCTGATGACCTGAAGCGAGAAGGTGTTAAACATGTCCCAGAGACCGGCTTTAAGCTTAGCAGGGTAATTCGTCTGTGTTGTCTAATGTTTACTCCGATTTCTTCTTCTGTCTCCTTGATTTTTTATCAGTACCCTTTATCATCATCATTATCATCATCATCATATTCCACTTTTGCCATCGAGCATTGTGGGGAGTAATAATTGGCGTTCCAGTGCCCGATGAGTGGCACTGGATAATGTCATTCCGTGTAATTGTACTTCTTTGATGTCGTCAATGCATTTTCTTCTTGGGCGTCCTCTTGCTCTCATAGCAGATGTTCTTTGATGTAGGACTAGTGCTGGTAGTTGATGGTGTTGCTTTCTGATGAGATGGCCAAAGCATTTGATCTTCTTATTTTCAATAAATGTGGCACAAGGTGTTGATCCCACTGTCTGTCTGATAACATCATTTCTTATTCGGTCTCAGATAGTTAAGTTGACAGCTGTCCTCAAGCACCTCATCTTGCAGGTGTTGATTTTGCGTATGTGTGATTTGGATAATGTCCAAGTTTGACATTGGTAGCATCAATATCTGTAAATTATTTTGCAGGACATTTCACTGACCTCAGGGGTTCCCAAGCAAGTGATGCTTCATTGGAATTGATAACTAGTAGTTGTATACTGGTATACTAGATCAGGGCTTCTCAAGTGGTACTGAAGATAAGAGCAACTGGGGTTCCAAAGCAAGTGATGTTTTATAGGAATTGATAACTAGCAGTTGTATTCAGGGCTTCTCAAATGGTATTAAAGAAAGAGGTGACTGAGGTTCACAAGCAAGTGATGTTTCATTGCAATTGTTAACTAGTAGCTGTATACTGGTAAACTAGATCAGAGCTTCTCAAATGCTTCCGAAGATAGGAGGTGACTGTTTCTAACCTAATAAAAAAAAAATGAATGAACACAAAATAAAGGGATTCAAGATAAGAGGGTCAGTTTCATTGCACCATGTTGTATCCCATATGGCTTGGTCTCTTTCGACAGAGCAGTCTACTGAAAGCATGAAATCCGTCGCTCTAGCAATTCTTTGGACTCAAGCATAGTCCATACACACTACTTCTAGTTGTGCTGGATTGAATTTTGTGTGTGGATTTGCTTTCCCTTTTACCAGTGTCCCTCACCAGCAGGCGAACCCACTCCGACTTCAGAGGTGCTCTAGTAATGACCCCAGGAGTCTCCAAGATAATTGTCCTCGTGCACCAAATGATGGCATCTGGAAATGAGTAACAGAGCACAAGGCAGGTGGCATAATCATGTCACCATGGAGACACTAGAAACAAATATATAACAAGGAAGTTTGACAAAAGGAAAGACATGCACAGATACAAGGTAACATTTCAAGCAAAGTCTTTATCTGTGGAATATGCAACAAAGCATGTATTGGTGGCACTGTCTGGACAATTAATGAATTGTTTCTTTGAAAATATGGGCATCCATAAGGAGGCTCCCAAACCAATCTTGGTCTGTTTCAGCAGCCCTGACTACTTGGGTGAATGAGACGTTTCTGTAACTGCCTTCAAATCTCCAGCTCTGTGGTGATGGGATTACTGAGGCAATTCGTAATCTCGAATACCGCTTTCGAAACACAGCTGTGGACAATTTGGAAGCAGACTGCCTTGCTTTGGTTCCCATACATAGGTATGAATACCAGTTATTCAGAAAGTAATGACAAATTACTGAATGTAAACTTGCCCAGGAATCACAAACAGCCAACAATTGTTGGGGTTGGCTGCAATGTACTGTAAAGGATATGCAACTAACTTTAAAATCTTGCATCAAAGACCACACCACTCATCTTATCTTTAAAAAATGACTTTATTTAACCATTAAGCGTTCTCCTTAACACACCTGTCTCGTTCTGCCTTGTAGTATTTGTTTGTTTGTTTCCCAGACCTACGGTTTGGATTAGGCTTGTGGATGACTTAATTTTGATTGTGATATTTCAGATCTCCAGCTAAGTTGTTTTTGCTGTTGATGCTATGATTATTATTGTTGATGTTACCTTTATTGTTGTTGCTGCTGTTACTACTGCTGCTGCTGTTTGTGAATAGTGTTGAATCAAGTTGTTCAGTCCTGTACAAGCTGTAGACTTGGAGGATCAAGGTGATTTTCTTCCTTCCTGACAGGCAAGTAGCACACTCAATTGAGTACTCTCTTGTGCTATCCTGGTGGTCAGTGCAAGACTTGGGTTCTGATTCTTTACCATCATTGCAGGAGATTCCTGTGATTCACTTTCAGTCTTTCAGTGTGCAAAGTTTGTCTTTCAGTGTGCAGAGTTTGTCTTCTGATGATTTTATTGTGACACTTGATGATTATATTTGTGACACTTGATAACAATTATAAGGGCCTCTTGATGATGATGATGATGTTGATGATGATGATGTTGATGATGATGATGATGATGATGATGATGATGATGATGATAATGATGATGAGTTTCTTGTGACACTTGATTAAATTGATTACATTTTAACACTTAATGGTGGTGTATGCCTTGTGACATTTGGTGATTATTACATTTGTGACACTTTATGATGCTTAAAATGTTGACACTTGATGATAATTATATTGTTATGACAGTGCGTTACTTGAGTATCATCTGTCTGTTACAGAATGTCCGCCATAGAGAAAATGTACCGCCTGTAAAGCTGAGGATCAAGTAAGTGTTGTAATTTTGTCCCCATTCATTTTCTGATTGTAGTTACTCTTCATAATCCGATCTTTAGTCAGTAAAAATAATACAAGTTGTAGTTACTCTTCATAATCTGATCTTCAGTTCATAATCTGATCTTCAGTCAGTAAAAATAATACAGGTGATCAAAAAGCATCTCTGTCACACTCCTATTCTTATTTCAAATGTATCCGTTAGTTTACACTTCATACCCTCGTATGGTGCCTTTAGTTAGTTAATGATCATATTTGAGATCCCACACTGCCTCATCAGTTTTCACACTCCAGCAGGTCTCCTTACTTTGGCAATTTCAACACATAACCATCTCCGCAGTCTGTTGATATATCTTCAGTCTCCCAGGCTGCTAAGAAATTAGTGCAGTAATTCTGTTGAGATGTTTATATTGGTTTTAATAGTTTCTGCTTGGATACCATTTGGACCAGCAACTTTTCATCCTTCAAGAGTTTGATAGCTTCTTCAAATGTCCTCTTTAGATGGTTTCTCACAGTTGATATCCAGCTCCACCTCTGCAAGTTGGATATATGGAGATCTATTGGGATTGGCCTATTCAGAAGTTCCTCAAAGTTTTTGGCCTGTCTGTTTATTTGATCTTTAATGTCTGTAAGTTCTCCATTATAGTTTTTGATAAACATTTGGTTGATTATATTTTTCTGCTATTTTCATTGTGGTGTTGTAAAAGTCTTTGGCATTTCCTATTACTCTTACTAGTTCTATCTCATCTGCTAGACCAGTGGTTCTCAACCTTTTTTGGTCTGTGCCCCCCTTCAGCACTTTTTCAGAACATCATCTCCCCCCCCCCCCCCACTTTCATATTTCCTACCTAAACATTTGGCCCGTGCCCCCCTTCACCATATTTTAAGAACGTGATCCCCCCCCCCCTACCCCCTTCATATTTCCTACCTAAGAATCCCCCCTCCCGCCCCTAAACAGTATACATAATAATGGAAGCACATACTAAAACAAGTCTAGACGTCCACATAAAACGTGATTTGTGGGTCTACTTACTTTATAAAATGAACTAGCTGACCCGGCCTGGCTTCGCCCAGGCCCTGGAGGGGATCTATCTATCTATCAGTCTGTCTGCTTGTTTGTCTGTCTGTCTGGCTGACCCGGCCCGGCTTCACCCAGTCCCTGGTGGGGAGCATCTCATTTAATTTATATAAGTAGTCATATAAGCTGTCCCGTTCCCGACTATCTGTCTGTCTGTCTATCTGTCTGTCTGACCGGGCCCGGCTTCACCCAGTCCCTGGTGGGGAGCATCTCATTTAATTCATATACGTAGTCATATAAGCTCATCCCGTTCCCGACTATCTGTTTGTCTGTCTGTCTGTCTGTCTGTCTGTCCCGGCCCGGCTTCACCCAGTTCCTGGTGGGGAGCATCTAATTTAATTCATATAAGTAGTCATATAAGCTCTCCCGTTCCCGACTGTCTGTCTGTCTATCTGTCTGACCGGCGTGGTTTCGCCCAGCTCTTGGCGCACAGTAACTTAAAAGAATGTCCTTCCACACACCATTCAATGAAAACTGTAGAAAAAGATGGGTTACAATGTTATGCATTATGCATTATTTTTATGAAAACTTTGAAAATGCCTTAAAGATTATATCATTATTTATTATAACTCATATGCCTGAAAATAATTATAGACAAAGAGTTTAACAATAGTGCAAGTAAGTCCAACAATATGACTATAAAGTATATAAAAATGTTATTGCTAGACCTTCCAAATATGGTCTTTTATCCACCCGAATCCACTTTCTGACTTCTTCATTAGCTTCTGTGTATTTTTCATGGGCTCTTCCTTTAGTAGCTCGATTTTGTTATTGTTTAGCTTTGCTTTTCTGTGTATTTCTTTCTACTACTTTTTTAAATAGTATTGGGCATTAATCTTGCTTTATGTTTCTTTACTTTGTTTCCAACGACTCCTTTACATGATTCATTCTAAATGCTTTAAACCTGTTGGCAGCAGTCTTCTGTACTCACCTTGTCTGCTAACTGTTGCAGGACCTGGTACTTATTAGAGACTGTAGCTATAAAATATTCCTTAACTTCTGACATAAATCTGCGTTGTATTGTTTTCCATGTTTGTAACAAGTTATGTACAAGGGGGCTTCAAATGAAAACCTAGAAATTACATTAACCATGCCATTGTCTTGTAACCTGTAACTATTGTTGTTAAGGATGTCAAGAGTGTTAAGCACATTACATCACGGTGCAGACAAACATAGTGATGTGATCATGGGAATTTTAAAGATGGCCACCCCCACTTTCAACATGCACCAGGAGCAGCGTTCGGTTATCCGCTTTTTGATAAGTAAGAATGAAGGTGAATGAAGGTCCAGTATGGTGATGCATGCCTCTCAGTCCAGCAAGTGAATGTGTGGAGTAGGAAGTTTCAAAACTGTGTGACTTCTGTGACAGACTGTTCACGACTGGGTTAGGCACACTGAGTAGTAACCCTAGAGAAATTTTGTCTAAAGGAATCCAAGGACTTTATCAGTGTTAGAGGACTTGCGTGGAACACAGTGGTGACTACATCAAAACATTATACATTTGGTTTTACATTTTTATTTTACAACAAAACTTTAAAAAAAACATCTAAGGTTTTCATTTGAAGCCCCTGTATATCTCTTGAGTTTCAGCTTAACCAACTATTGCAAATGGTGATCTGACTCTAAATCTGCACTTCTAAAAATATTTACATCATGTACATAGAACATATATGATCTAAATTTATTGTTAAAGCAAATATAATTAATCTGATTTTCTATATTGTGGTCTAGTTATACATATGACATTGATTTTTTGCACACACATTTGCAGATAATTCTGTTTTCATTCATTAGCTCAAGTCCATGTTTCCCTGTGATTACCTTTTAACTTGTGTTATCTGAACCTCTCTTGGCATTCAGGCCAGCCATTGCAATCTTGATATTGCTATACTAATATGTATAGCAGCAAGTACTGTTCTATAATTCTCTTCTTCTTTAGTGATCACATTTACCTGTGCATATATTCCAGCTGGGTCATTATCAGGACAGAATAGCTGACAATGCCACCAGTCTCCAGCACTTTACCTTGTATGGTTGCTCTGTGATGTTCACCTGTCCTCTCCACTGTCTTGTAGGGTTGCTGTCATGTGCCCGATTGCCATTCTTACTCTAGCAAAATTAGGACACTTTTGTAGAATGTGCTGTGGTGTTTGCCTGGGTCTTCCACGTTGCAAGTACCAGAGTCTGTGATTCATTTGGTAGATTTATTCTCTGAATCCACATTGTCCCATTTTGAACCTCAAGACTTTAGTATGTTAGTTTTTAATCGGCTTGTTAATGCTATCTTGCTATGGTCTGTAATATATATTTTCTTGTTCTTCATATAATTTTCATAATTAATTTTTTGTTATAAAATGTTTTCTTAACTTGGCAATTCATGTACATAAATACATATAGAGAGGCAGATGGACAAACAACCCAAGAAACAAATAATGTATGTTTGTTTGTGAATGTTGCATTACTACATAGAGATACAAATAAATAAATTAATAAACACACACAGTTAACATTCATACACTTAAACAGTGGACTCTAGTAAAACAAACTGCTTGGTATTTTCAACTGATGTATGATCTGTCTTATCCCCAGTGCCTTTGCCTACCCAAGTGGTAAGTTGTCATATATTTTAGATTGTATATCTTTGTTTTGTGTAGGAATCTTCATTCATAAATGATTGCTGTTATAGACCCTGTTGTAACAGATTTTATTCTGTTTTAATTATTTTTCTATGATCATGTGCAGCACTGAAGTTTTATCTTGCAGTATCACACTTCTGGGCACTCTTCCGAATTGCGGTCCCAAATAGATCCGCAGTGAATAGGTCAGGGGTAAGGGTTAGGGTCAGTGTTTAGTTAACAACTAACCCTAACCCTTAACCCCTGACCTATTCACTGCGGATCTATTTGGGACCGCAATTCGGAAGAGTGCCCACTTCTGAGTTCTGGTCCCCAATATGGAGGATAGGCATTTGAACAATTAAGGCCTCTGGAGTGTTTATGCTTGTGGCTACCATTTGCATTAGCATTTTCCTCATGTTGGACTGGAAGTGCATGGTTCCATTGCCCTGCTACTGAGTTGAGTTTGTGGCACAACACTGTGAGCTGTGAATTTCGTGTGAATTGCTTTTACATCTGTCTGCTGAATTTTGTAGCGAGAATTGCATGTTCAGAATAATGGTGGCCGGCTTGTCACAGAACTGACTGGATTGCCTTATGCATAAATGTATGGCTGCTGGTTTTCTAGTGACAGCTGCTTCCATCGATGATGAACTATATTTTTCATGGAGGACTTTTGTGTTGCTATTCTGGGGGCGGCATTATGCACAGTGTACCTGTGCAGGATGTTGGTTTTTCAAGACTCCTGTCAGTTTCACTTTTTACATGGGGCAGTGAGGAGCATTTTTTGTGATATTCATGGGCACAGGAACAGAGTAAAATGGGGATGACCTGTTGCCGTGAAGTTGGAGCCGCGACTAACCAACCAACCAACCAACCAACCAACCAACCAACCAACCAACCAACCAACCAACCAACCAACCAACCAAACAAACAAACAAACAAACAAAACTACCTAACTAACTAAACTAAGTAAGTAAGTAAGTAAGTCCCATGCCTACATTGATTAAATGTCATCATACAGTGGCTTGGTCTGTGAAGAACTTTATTCCATTGACAGTCTTTCTACATAACTTGTGTGACTGCTACAGTCTTCTAGACATTTGTACAAAAGGTAGTTTGCTATTGCTTTCCAACTTGGCAACGATCATACTAGTTGGTGACTAGTAATTGACTCTACTGTAATTGGGAAACAGCATTCTGTACACAGGATCAAAGTGGGTATAGTTATAGACAGCCACTTGGATGGGAGGTGTCACTGACAGCATGAAGTAGAGGACACCCTAAGTCATACCATGGAACAGGGTTAAAGAGACAACAGGTTGAGGGCAGGAGAGCACCTTGATGGGAACATCAGTACAAGGCATCCTGGACACGATGAAAATCCTTTTTCTGAATATTAGAATAATAATAGAGATGGTATTGACAGGCAAAACTACAGGACAGGAAAAACTATATGACAGACAAAACTACAGGACAGACAAAACCACAATACAGACAAAATGACAAAACAGACAAAACCATAAGACAGGCAAAATGACAAAAGAGACAAAACTATAGGACAAACAAAACTACAAGACAGCCAGATATTACAATCAATAATGAAGAAATTGAAAACTTTCACAAACTGAGAATTATGTAGATCAAGAATAGAAAAGTACTGATGTTCTACAAGATCCGGACATTGAAGAGAATAGGCTCCTATACAGGATCACGTCTCAGAAACTGAAATAATTTGTCCACATCAAAATATCACAGTGGTTTATAAAGAAACTGTAACCAGAGGCATAGTTCTTGGAGGATGACGCAGGAGCAAGCCAACACAAAGATGGGTGTAGAACAGGGGAGGGCAAACTTTTTGTGTGTAGGGCCACATTGACAAATGTAAAGCTATTGGTGTGGGGGGGGGGGGGGGGCGCATATATATAATGTCCACTTTGTTTACAGCAATAAGTAAGTATGGATTATTTATAGGTTATTAAACATTGTAAATAACTAATTATTGTGATAATATAAAAATAGAAAATTAGAAAGAAATTTTATCAAAAATGTTAAAACAATCATAACGGTAAATGAAATTCTGTAAAATTAAACAAAATGACTTAAAAACTAAGTAACAATTTTTATTTCTAAATGCCCTCGAGGGCCATATAATATCAGTTGCCGGGCCACATGTGGCCCATGGGCCGTAGATTACCCACCCCTGGTGTAGAATACTGAAGACATCTGGACTTGGAAATACCTGACATAGAGAAACTGGTAAAGTTCGAGAGTTTTTCTGGCGGCCATGATGAGAACAAAGGATCTGCTAATGTTGATGATGATGGGTTTTTGATTATAATAATGATTATTATTCTTAACAAACTATTAATGTAGCATATCTAATTATTATGTATCATTGCACAGTCTGTGTTGAGGATGTAGCCAACATAATAATTCATGTCTGTAAACAATCTCTTCACCAGAAAATGCTGACAGATATGACTCGCCTGAAACGGACCGGTTGTCATCAGGTACATTGAAATGAGTATTATATCAACCATGAAGAATATCTGTTGCTGGAAATATGTTAAGCCATGTAATAGAATCACAAATAAAAGACTGATAAACCAGCAATGAACTGGAAGGATTAGGCACTACACACATGGCATTTCTGAGAGATGTTCTGAGCACCTATGGACTTATCGGGAGTTTCCGTGGTGAAGTGGTCATGCCTCCTGCCTCGCGCTCCGAAGGTTGTGGGTTTGAATCTGGGCCACACCTTTCGGTTCACAAGTGCATTTTTCTCGGAGACTCCAGGGGAGTTGTCGCTGAAGCTATGGATTTTGTACTTTGTGCAATGCTTTTGGCAGGCCACCCTGCTGAAAGAGATCAAACCATATGGGATAAAACCTGGTGCAATGAAGTAAATCCTCTCGACTTTTAAGACTTTTTAAGGACTTGTCCAGAGTATAATAATGATAGTTCATTTGAATAATTTGATGTAACAGAATCATTATAAATTAGCTTATATTAGTCTATTGTGATCATTTGATGTAACAGAATCATTATAAACATTAGCTAGTATTTGTCTGTTTTGATCATTTGATGTAACAGAATCATTATAAACATTAGCTAATCTGTGTTGATCATTTGATGTAACAGAATCATTATAAACATTAGCTAATCTGTGTTGATCATTTGATGTAACAGAATCATTATAAACATTTACTAATGATAGTCCTTTTTTATAATTTGATGTAGCAGAATCATTATAAACATTTACTAATGATAGTCTATTTTGATCATTTGATTAATAGAATCCTTATACATTTGGCCTACACCCATTCTTATTGAAACAAACCTGTTATCTTTCTTCTACCTCACTCCATCCCTCCTTTTCTTCTCAATCTGCATGTCTGTCTCTCTCTATGTCTTCCTCCTTGCCCTCCTCCCTGTCTCTCATTCTTCTTTCCTAGTCTGTTCTATGAAAACCTTTTACAACTTATTTCCCAGTGTATGTAGTTGATGTTTGCTGAATACCTTTTGTGTGTGTCCTGCAGATTTGGACTATGAGGAAGAATTTGAGAGTGTGTCACAAGTTTCAGGACCAGTAAGTTTGTTGTTTTCTATTGTCTCCAGTTTTAAACTAATATGTTTCTAATTTTCCACTATTTCAAGCCTTCTATTATTTGCAGTCTTCCACTATTTCCAGTCTTCCATTTTCTTCTGTCTTCCCCTTTTTCCACTGTTTCCAGTCTTTCACTCTTTATCTTCCACTTTTTCCTGTCTTTCACTCTTCCAATCTTCCACTCTCCAGTTTTCCACTATTTCCAGTCTTCCACTGTTTCCAGTCTTCCACTCTCCAGTTTTCCACTATTTCCAGTCTTCCACTGTTTCCAGTCTTCCACTCTTTCACTCTCCTGTCTTCCACTGTTTCCAGTCTTCCACCCTCTGGTCTTCCACTGTCTCCTGTCTTCCACTGTTTCCAGTCTTCCACTCTTCGGTCTTCCACTGTCTCCTGTCTTCCACTGTTTCCAGTCTTCCACCCTCCGGTCTTCCACTGTCTCCTGTCTTCCACTGTTTCCAGTCTTCCACTCTCCGGTCTTCCACTGTCTCCTGTCTTCCACTGTTTCCAGTCTTCTATTCTCCAGTCTTCCACTGTCTCCAATATTCAACTCTCTGTGGTCATCTACTGTCTCCCACTGTCGCTAATCTTCCATAGTCTTCCATCTGCCCCAATCCTCCCCTGACTCTAGATCATCTCTGGCTGTACACACCCACAGTGTCATTTGTACACACCCACAGTGTCATTTGTACACACCCACAGTGTCATTTGTACTCATTGATTTCTACTGATTCAGTGCAAAACAAAAATAGGCTTGGACCAAACAAAAATGGATGGTGGAAAATTGGAAGTAGGGGTGTGTGACAGTAATGACTTAAAAGTTGTTAATATGGTAGCATATATAGTGTATTATATATCAGATTAAAGGGGTTGCATAGGGAAATCTACTGTATTGATGTTTTAACCATAGTTTGAAAAACAATCATTCAAATAATATTAAATTATCTAACTAACAGGTATTGAAAAAAGGGACAAATTTAGTCAACATATTCACTGACCAAGGCACATTTCCTTCATTGTATGAGGGCAATCCAATTAAATTCAGTGAGTAATAATGAATCTCCCCCGATGGTGTTTCCACCTTGTCGTGGTGGGGGAGCTTGAGTTTCTCAATGACCATGAGAGCTATGCCGGCGGTAGCGTAGCTACCAGTAGGGCCTCCCAAGCCGGACAGGTCAAAGGGTAGAGAACAGACAAAGAGAAACACCCTGGTCCTCCAGGTTGGGGGTTGAAGTGTGGGGTTAACATCCCCACCTTTGTAAAAACCTTTCTTTGTTACTAAACAAATACATGAGGATTGTATTTGCAGCAAAGAACCTCAATGGCTCAGAAAGCTGAAGAAGAAGAAGAAGAAGAAGAAGAGTAATAATGAATATACCACATTTCTCTATAACTATCACAAGAACTGCTGCTCAGTATATCAGAATATAGTTATAATTATTGTTTTGTCTATTGTTAACATTTTGGCCTGCCAACACAGTGGTCCACGTTCAACTCCCAGCAGAGACCGGATTATTTTGTCCAATGAGTACACATGTGGGGTCGACCCAAATACATACAGATTGATACCAGACAATTTTTAGAATTGTCTGCGAAGTAAAAGCCTTTGGGTAGGAAGCTGGCCACCCCATCTCATATGTCATAATCTAGAATATGTGAAAGCCACACACTTCACTCCCCTACAGAGGTATCTGCGATGGGACTACCTTTTAACAATTTGTTGTTTCGGTTTTTTTGGTTTCTAATCAGAATTGGACCATTTTTCTATGAAATGAAAGTAAGATTTGCATGTTTGAGTCTCATAATTTGGATGTTTATGATGCAATTCTTGGCTGTTGTTGTTTCTTCTAGAGACAGCCTGTGTGGGAAGCTGCAGATCCAGAGAGTGAGTATTGAACTGCTAGGCTCATGTCATATGTTCTTCTTGGGCATTTCAGCTTCTTAAATAAGTCAAGTCTAGTATAAGTGAGTGTTTGAGTTTTTAAAACATCAAGTATATTCTTATGAAATCCTTCTAGGTTATAACTGAGTTACAGAGTGGCTTTAATAATTTCAGGTAATAAAAGAATAAGTAAATTTAAGTAACATAACGTAATGAAAGACACATATAAGATTCTTAACTGTATTTAGAATTAACTGTGACTTACTCGGACCTTGCCATTTTGACAGACATGAGTTTGTTACATTGTGCTTCAAAAAAGGCATAATAACTTCTCCATAGTGCAAAGCCTGGGCTGAATTGTAGAGACCATGTGTTGCCCATGCAGCATGATCCCTCTCTCGGCCTGCCTAGTTTACTCCAGAGACCATGTGTTGCCCATGCAGCATGATCCCTCTCTCGGCCTGCCTAGTTTACTCCAGAGACCATGTGTTGCCCATGCAGCATGATCCCTCTCTCGGCCTGCCTAGTTTACTCCAGAGGAAAGGTAACACCAATACATCTGGAACAAGACAAGATTAAGATTCTGCTGGATCAGCAAAGCAATGCTTTAACTGTCCGGCTGTCGGAGCTTTGATCCTAGACCAGTTGGTCACCAAGGCTGAGGGCCTGGTCTATCCTGTCATGATATTTCCTCTTTAGGTTGCATTTGCTCACACTAGGGCAAGGCTTGTACCCTCCCAATTGTGCTCATACGCTCGAAGCCATTGGCACAATGTGGGGTTTCGGGTTTGATGAGCGCCGCTCAACATTCAGCACTAAAAGAAAGCAGGCAGTACTGTCTGCTGGTATACGGTACCTCAGTCATATCTGAATAAAACCTGACTTACAATTGGGACTTAAGGATAAAGAAAAGTGAAAAGAACGAGTTATCACAGTACAATTAGACCAAGACAGAACAATTGAAAACTATATGCAGGCTAGTTGGAAACTCCTTGCTGAAGGACAAATATCAAACTCCTTGAACTATTTCATTCCCAGATGGTCATTGCAGCTGTCAAACAGGGGGTGTAATGATAACAGGAAAATCAAATTTCTTTCTTTCACAGGAGCCAACAGATTAAATATATTGTCACAAATGTTTAGTTTGCTGTAACTAGATGTAAGATCACGCAGCGTCTTTTGCATGATAAGTGTAATCACACATGATCTGTTTATTGATAAGTACAATCACACATGATCTGTTTATTGATAAGTACAATCACACATGATCTGTTTATTGATAAGTACAATCACACATGATCTGTTTATTGATAAGTACAATCACACAAGGTCTGTGGATTGATAAGTACAATCACACATGATCTGTTTATTAATAAGTACAATCACACATGATCTGTTTATTGATAAGTACAATCACACACAATCTGTTTATTGATATGTACAATCATACAAGATGTGATTCCTAGAGAAGGTTCTCAAGCCATGTTAAACTGCTGGCAACTGTTCTGGTATACTCCAGGTGTCCCCGGCGCTGCCATCCAGCTCCTTCCATTGTACTCACCCACCAAACCGCACAGATCCAATGTCCAGCACAGAAGCTTTACAGAGAAGTAAGTGCTTCTGTGTGCATGTTTCCTTCTTGTGCTACTCGTTTATCTACATCTTCTCTTTCATCTACATCTTCTCTTTTATCTACATCTTCTCTATTATCTACATCTTCTCTGTTATCTACATCTTCTCTATTTTCTACATCTTTTCTATTATCTACATCTTCTCTATTTTCTACATCTTTTCTATTATCTACATCTTCTCTCTTATTTATTCTTCTCTATTATCTACATCTTCTCTTTTATCTACATCTTCTCTTTTATCCAGGATGTAGAGACAGAAATAAACATGGTCATAATGTGGCAGTGTCCTAGGGCCAAGTTGGTTCTTTCACCCAGCTTGAGAACACCCTGCTATCTACACAGAGTTGTACACTTCCACCCAGCTTGAGAACACCCTGTTATCTACACAGAGTTGTACACTTCCACCCAGCTTGAGAACACCCTGTTATCTACACAGAGTTGTACACTTCCACCCAGCTTGAGAACACCCTGTTATCTACACAGAGTTGTATACTTTCACCCAGCTTGAGATCACCCTGTTATCTACACAGAGTTGTACACTTCCACCCAGCTTGAGAACACCCTGTTATCTACACAGAGTTGTACACTTCCACCCAGCTTGAGAACACCCTGTTATCTACACAGAGTTGTACACTTCCACCCAGCTTGAGAACACCCTGTTATCTACACAGAGTTGTACACTTCCACCCAGCTTGAGAACACCCTGTTATCTACACAGAGTTGTACACTTCCACCCAGCTTGAGAACACCCTGTTATCTACACAGAGTTGTACACTTCCACCCAGCTTGAGAACACCCTGTTATCTACACAGAGTTGTACACTTCCACCCAGCTTGAGAACACCCTGTTATCTACACAGAGTTGTACACTTTCACCCGCCTCACTTTCTTCCTCAACTTACTGAACTTCATGAATGAGAACATGTGAGAAACTGTCTTTCCTGACATTAATGGCTTAACAGTTGTCTCATTTAATTATGTTTAATCAATCGCTTGTACATATCCTTAGAAGTCAAACAACTGAAAAGTAGTTTTTACAAATATAAGAACTCTAGAAATAACTGTGAGTAATAATGATAAAATGCCGGAGAGTTAACATAACTGACAGGGCATCACACTAACAATGGTAAGAGAGCAGTCGGACAAGAGTTCAGTGCCAGCTCTCATCATTCACTATGGGAGGGACAGACTGGCCGCCTATTTCTCCAGGCGCCCAGGCCAACACAATCTTCTGTGCAAATTATATTAAAAGGTGTGCATTTAATTTTCAGTTCATTTGCTAAATGTCCAGGTTTAACATGTATTTTTTTGTGTGTGCGCTCGCTCGCTTTGAACTTAAGCGTGGTCCATACACTCTACTTCTAGTAGTGCTGGACTGAATTTTGCGTGTGGATTAGCTTTACCTATTAACAGTGTCCCTCGTCATCAGGTGAACCCACTCCGACTTCAGAAGTACTTGTAACTAACGTCCCCAAGTCAAGGACGATAGGTAAACATTGTAGACCAACTGTCCGGTGTAGGAGTTGAACCCCTTACCTCGGCATCAGCACACTGGATGTTTAAGAACACGCATTCTTATCCTTATGGCCATGCTGACCTACTCACTATCTACAGGACTGTATGCATGCTCTTCGTTACACTGGCTTTTGTTGTTCTATCTGTTCCAAGCTTACACTATCTTCTGTACAAGTTATATAAAAAGGCTTGCATCTAATTTTCAGTTCATTTGTTAAATGTCCAGGTTTCACACCTGTATGATGCCACAGGAAATATGCATGCTCTTAACACGCTGACTTTTGTTATTCTGTCTGCTCCAGTTCATACAGTTTTTCAGTGCTTTAGTTTTTGCAGAGAAATGTTCGTTCTTTTTGAAATGTTGTTATCACATTTCCATCGCCCATCGACAGTGAACTGAGATATTCTAAACTGCTCACTTTCTGTAATTTCCCTGAGTTGATAACAAATCTGTTTACATAATTGTTTTATCGGTTATCATTATTTTTGTTTTTATTGCACATCTGTATTATAACAACTGGTAATGTTGCTGGAAAAGAAAACAGAGGAAGCTGCAGAAAGGAAGTTCTAGACAATATAGCATCAAGGTATATTGGTATAGGAATCGGTACATAGTGCAAGAAAAAGGAATTATGAAGAGACATGATCACCTACTTCATTTGTCAAAGTTCTTTATGATGATATGAGATGCTGATACATAGTTTATTTGCTTAGTAACCTTATCTTGCATCTCTGTACTAAGGTCTCTGCGTGCCAAGAGTCCAGTCAACTTTGTGGGTCAGTCTGTGGACAGTGCTGAAGATCTGGCAGCAAGTGCAAGAACATGGACACTCGGAGAGAAGATCACTTCGTTTAATGTAAGAACATGGCAGTTTTCTTTGTGTTTCTTTTGTTTCATGTAAGAACATGGCAGTTTTCTTTGTGTTTCTTTTGTTTCATGTAAGAACATGGCAGTTTTCTTTGTGTTTCTTTTGTTTCATGTAAGAACATGGCAAGTTTTTCTTTGTGTTTCTTTTGTTTCATGTAAGAACATGGCAGTTTTCTTTGTGTTTCTTTTGTTTCATGTAAGAACATGGCAGTTTTCTTTGTGTTTCTTTTGTTTCATGTAAGAACATGGCAGTTTTCTTTGTGTTTCTTTTGTTTCATGTAAGAACATGGCAGTTTTCTTTGTGTTTCTTTTGTTTCATGTAAGAACATGGCAGTTTTCTTTGTGTTTCTTTTGTTTCATGTAAGAACATGGCAGTTTTCTTTGTGTTTCTTTTGTTTCATGTAAGAACATGGCAGTTTTCTTTGTGTTTCTTTGTTTCCTCGCTTTGAACTCGAGCATTATCCACACACTTGCTGCTTATAATGAGTGCACAGGGCTGATTTGCTCATGAGAGTTAGCTTTCCTTATCACCAGTATCCCTCACCATCAGGGGAACCCACTCCAACTTTTGAGAGACTTGTAAGTTATGTCCCCTAGTCAAAGATGAGAAGTTAACTCAAGTCATGGGAAATGAACCCACTACTCTGACTCATAACATTGTAATATGCACTGCACATTTGTTTGACAATATTTTTTTCTATGTGAATGTAACATGCACAGTGGATAATTGATGTGCTTGCTTGCTTGCTTGTGTTCGTTGGCTTGAGCTCCAACGCGAAGTCCTGTATGTCAGATGAAGGCATCCTGTTGTCCAACATCAGTGTGATGTCATACAGGACCTGAGTTTTGCGTGAGTATCCGTTGTCCCATGTCTGGCTTATTGGTGTGCAGACTGGTGGTTCCTCGCCGTACAGGCAGACACTCTCCGACTTCGGAGGAAGATAATTGATGTAAAAAATGATGAGTGATTGAAAGGGCTGAATGTAAGACGGGCCTGCGTGCCCAGTTTGTGACCCTTTGAAAATAAAGTTTGTTCATTTGTTCAGCAGAGACAGTTTAAGCATGTAAACCACAAAGCTACGCCAACCCCCATATTTCTTGTGTATTCTAAAATAGAATGCTCTGTGTATGCTCAGGGTGGTGGGGTAGGGGTATCCCATATCAAAGAAGAAATAAGGTGCCTCCTTCCCTCCGCTAGCCTATGGACACCCTTGGGCAAGGGGGAGTACCCGTTTAGCCTCCCGATCAAGGTTATGTGAAGCCATGGGTGCAGGTGGTGGATGAAGCTGTAGAGCAGCCGACAGATAGTTGAAGGTTATGGTCTCCAGCTTCACGACAGTAGGCAAAGGATCTCACTTTTGAGGAGACAATGGCTACAGTCATTGACCAGTATGGTCACTGCTAAGAAGGAAAGCAGTGGCAAACTACCTTCTTTACAGATGCCAAGACATTTATGTTGTGCGGAACACAGAGCTAATCCACGACTCTGGTGATTGAGTGAGATGGCAAAACATGACCGCCCACGTGTATCGGCATGGCACGTGATGGATGGATGGTGTATGCTCATTGATGGTATACTAAATTATATCTATATTCCCTTATTAAATAGACCAAGTTTGCTGCAGTGACAGTTATTGTTCTTATTTGATGACTGCTCAAAGAACCGTGATGGAAGGCATGATTCCTGGATGATGAGGCAGGGGGAAGCCAACACAATGATGGGCTCAGGACAGTGGTCACCAATGGGCTTGAAAATTCACAAGGCAAGAGAACTGGCAATGGATTGAAAATGATTTCAGCAGGCTGCGGTGAGAATGTTGTTCTGCCAAGGACCTGCTGAGGAAGACTGAGATATGATGGGCTGGCCTAGTGTTCTATGCTGAGGAAGACTGAGATATGATGAGCTGGCCTAGTGTTCTATGCTGAGGGAGACCTAGATATGATGGGCTGGCCTAGTGTTCTATGCTGAGGAAGACTGAGATATGATGGGCTGGCCTAGTGTTCTATGCTGAGGAAGACTGAGATATGATGAGCTGGCCTAGTGTTCTATGCTGAGGAAGACTGAGATATGATGGGCTGGTCTAATGTTCTATGCTGAGGAAGACTGAGATATGATGGGCTGGCCTAGTGTTCTATGCTGAGGAAGACTGAGATATGATGGGCTGGCCTAGTGTTCTATGCTGAGGAAGACTGAGATATGATGGGCTGGCCTAGTGTTCTATGCTGAGGAAGACTAAGATATTATGGGCTGGTCTAATATTCTATGCTGAGAAAGACTGAGATATGATGGGCTGGCCTTCTGTTCTATGCTGAAAAAGACTGAGATATTATGGGTTGGTCTAGTATTCTGTGCTGAGGAAGACTGAGATATGATGGGCTGGCCTAGTGTTCTATGCTGAGGAAGACTGAGATATTATGGGTTGGTCTAGTGTTCTATGTATAACACATATCTTGATGTCTAATGAATAATTGATTAATTAAATATGAAAGAATGATAAGTAGCTGATGACAAATTGATTAATACCTGATAAGTATCTAACTGTATAACTTAAAGATCTCTCAGAATTTGTTAACTGACAGATCTGGCTGTCACTCACCACTACTATTGTTAATGGTACCCATTGCAGTCTAATTGTGTGTCCGTCTGGTCTTTCCTCTTACAATAGTATTAGGAACTCTTCACTGGTTGTTGAAGATGGGGACAGAGCACTTGTGGGAATATCCCATGTGCTATGATATTGGTTCTTGACTCGACTCCACTTAACAAATGACACAGCTTCTCTGGAAACAGACACAGAGTCTATGACAACAGCTTGTGTAGTCTCTTAATATTGTTGTTGATGATGCAATTAATATTGTGATTGTTTTTCTGGGTCATGACTGTGAATCTTATCTCTGTGCATGTTAGGCTGGAGTTGATGCTCCTCAGTCGTCAAGAACTATCCAATCCCTGAGCTCATTTAATGGCTGGAGGTTGCCGGATGACACGGATGCTGCAAGTGGATACGACTGGAATCAGCGTATGGGTTTGTCTTTTCTGTGCCTGTCACATCTTTAGTTAATGTGTTTTATTGTATGATTGTCACATCTTTAGTTATGTTTTATTGTATGATTTTCATGGTTTTAGTTATTGTTTTGTTGTATGATTGTTATATCTTTAGTTAATTGTGTTTTGTTGTATGGTTGTCACATCTTTAGTTATTATGTTTTGTTGTATGGTTGTCATGTCTTTAGTAGTGTTCTTTCTCTTTCTTGTCCCTGTGAACCTGCTATTGTGTTTTAGCTGTTTGTTATTGTTCTATGTTCTGTGTTCTTACTCTGTTTTAGATGTTCTTGCACTTGTTATATGTTATTGCATTATGTTATATGTTCTTACACTATGTTATATGTTCTTGTACTATGTTATAACAGTTTTGCACTATGCTATATGTTCTAGCTCTTTGTTATATGTTCTTGCTTTAAGTTCTGTATTCTTTCTCTAGTTTTCTTGCTCTGTGTTATATTTTCTTTACTCTGTTATATGTTCCTGCTCTAAGTTCTGTGTTCTTACCATACTCTATTGCTCTGTTTCACCCCGCCAATCCTGGTTGGTGAACTGGATAGCAGCCGTCCTGCATTCTCGTCAAGTTGCTCTCCGTCTAGGGATGGACCTCCGAGCCACATATTTTAGCCCCGGGACTGCCACAGGGATCTGCTATCTCACCGGTGCTCTTTAATGTGTATACGAGCAAGATTGCATACCTAGAAGCACCAGGGGTTGGAAGATTCTAACATTTGCAGATGATATTCTTGCATACAGGCAGGGGAGAAATAGGGATCAAACAGCCCAGGAGCTACAGGTGACAGTGGACAAAGTGATTGACTGGTGCACTGAAATGAGTGCTGTCATCAACCCGGAAAAGGCGGCCGTGTTGTGGTGCTCTCTGGACAATAGGATTGTGAGAGATGATACCCCAAGCCTCACGATAGATGGTAGAAGCGTCAACAGAGAGAACAAACTGAAGTATCTGGGAATCACATTTGACAGGAGTCTGTCCTTCAAGGACCATGTGGAGACGGTTGTGACAAGATCGCAAAGGGACTCAATGCACTTAAAACTATGGCTGCAATGGACATAGAGCAGAGAATGCTCTTCACACTATACCAGCACTTGATCCTCTCAGTGATTGATTATGGACTAGGAATGCTCACTGTCTCAAAGAGTCAGCTGGTGAAATTAGAGCGCATACAGAATGAAGCGATGCGGGTCATTCTGGGATGCACCAGAGACACTCCAGTAGTGTGTATGCGTTACATCCTTGGTCTTCCTACTGTTGCTAGTAGGCACAAGGTGATGCAAGCGAAGGCATACCTCAGAGTAGCTGCAGACACAGATCACCTGTTGCATGAGGCGCTGGACGTAGTTAAGGGTCAGAGACTGATAAGAGGGAAATCATGGATGGCTCAGGCGGAGGATACGATCAGACAGGTGTGCCCCTTGGAGAACATCAGGCGAGGAGAGGAGTGGGTCAGAGTGCCAGCCGTGCAGTCAGACTTGTGCAGAGTTGTAATAACATTGAACCGGGAGTGCAGGGAGTGGCCAGCGGGGGCCACGGAAGTGGAAATTCAGCAACTAATTCATGAAAATTCTCGCTCTGGGTGATGTGATTATCTACACGGAGGGTCAGTGTTGAGAGGTAGGAGAAGTGCCTGGGGGTTCTTGGCAAAAACTAATGGTCGGCGTTTGGTGCAGGAGAGCCTGGCGTATGATAACACTACATCTAGCTTAAGAATGGAGGTGGAGGCGGTCAGTGCAGCTTTCCGCTGGATAGAAAACACGATACATACACACATTGTGATTGTAACTGACTCAGAAAGTATGCTGAGAAGGGTGAGAACAGGTAGGCTTCGTGCAGAGTGGCTTGCTTCGCTTCGGAGGTCACGGGTAGTAAGCATCACCTGGATCTTTTCTCCTGGGCATGCCGGTGTGCTGGGGAATGAACAGGCGGACAGATTGGCTGGCTCGGCAAAATTTGGTGGAGTATTGATGCATGACAAGGCAGACGTGGTTGCGGCCTTGTGGGAGCACGTGTACACCTCGGAGGAGCAGATGGAGCACCATGGTCTGGTAAGAATGAGACAACGAGGTGTGATGAGGGGTTCTGGCCGACGCTCGGCGCTCGGAGGAAAGGCGAGACGGACATATAATCAGATTGCTACTGGAACTATTAGTGTTGCAACTCTTCGCTGGCTACTGAGGATGGAGACGGAGCGCTTATGGGAATGTCCCGAATGCTGTGATGTCGGTTCCTAGATCAATCAATCAATCATTCAATCATAATTTGTTAACTGACAGATCTGGCTGTCACTCACCACTACTATTGTTAATGGTACCCATTGCAGTCTAATTGTGTGTCCGTCTGGTCTTTCCTCTTACAATAGTATTAGGAACTCTTCACTGGTTGTTGAAGATGGGGACAGAGCACTTGTGGGAATATCCCATGTGCTATGATATTGATTCTTGACTCGACTCCACTTAACAAATGACACAGCTTCTCTGGAAACAGACACAGAGTCTATGACCAACAGCTTGTGTAGTCTCTTAATATTGTTGTTGATGATGAAATTAATATTGTGATTGTTTTCTGGGTCATGACTGTGAATCTTATCTCTGTGCATGTTAGGCTGGAGTTGATGCTCCTCAGTCGTCAAGAACTATCCAATCCCTGAGCTCATTTAATGGCTGGAGGTTGCCGGATGACACGGATGCTGCAAGTGGATATGACTGGAATCAGCGTATGGGTTTGTCTTTTCTGTGCCTGTCACATCTTTAGTTATTGTGTTTTATTGTATGATTGTCACATCTTTAGTTATTGTGTTTTATTGTATGATTTTCATGGTTTTAGTTATTGTTTTGTTGTATGATTGTTATATCTTTAGTTAATTGTGTTTTGTTGTATGGTTGTCACATCTTTAGTTATTATGTTTTGTTGTATGGTTGTCATGTCTTTAGTAGTGTTCTTTCTCTTTCTTGTCCCTGTGAACCTGCTATTGTGTTTTAGCTGTTTGTTATTGTTCTATGTTCTGTGTTCTTACTCTGTTTTATATGTTCTTGCACTTGTTATATGTTATTGCATTATGTTATATGTTCTTACACTATGTTATATGTTCTTGTACTATGTTATACAGTTTTGCACTATGCTATATGTTCTAGCTCTTTGTTATATGTTCTTGCTTTAAGTTCTGTATTCTTTCTCTAGTTTCTTGCTCTGTGTTATATTTTCTTTACTCTGTTATATGTTCCTGCTCTAAGTTCTGTGTTCTTACTCCATGCTCTATTGCTCTGTTTTTCCCCCCTCTATGTTCTTGTTCTGTGTTATATGTTCTTGCTCTGTGCTTTGTGTTCATGCTCTTTGTTATATGTTGTTGCACTGGTTTCTTGCTCTGTGTTTGTCTTCTTGCATTAAGTTCTGTGAGTTTGCTCTATGTTCTTGTGCTATGTTCCTGGTGTATGTCCTTGCTGTATGTTCTTGCTCCAAGTTCATGCTATATTTATTTAATCATAATTTAGGAGCACAGAGACCTTCCTTCAAGGTCACTTTTGGCATTACATTTTGGATCACTTTTGGTAATACTAATATGAAGCATATTACTTTAGACTCCCTTATACCTAAAAATTCCACCACATTCCACAAATTACCAGAAGTGATTTCTATCTGAAGAATATACTGGAATACAACTCTAGCCATATAGATGACTTAATTTGGATTTGTAGTCTCAACTACAAGTTAAAAAAAAAAAAAGTTAGCTGCATATCCTTTACACAGTCATTACAGTCAACCCCAGCATTTGTTGGCTGCTTGTGATTTCTTGGCAAGTTTATGTTCAGTAGTTTGCCATTAGCTTTCCAAACATCTGGCACTCATACCATTTTATGAAAATCAATGCAAGGTGGTATCAACTACAAGAACCACTCTAATTCATCATCATCTCATCTCATCTTGTTCCTTTTGTACCTTGCTGTGTCGAGGTGAAGCATAAACAATGGGAGAGTGCCTGTTTATGGGCCTTATATATCGAGACTCCCGTGGACTGTGCTGTTCCCTCTGTCCATCGTTTACATGGTCATCCTCTTCTTCTTGATTCATTAGGTCTGAACATCATTACTTGTTATGGTATACTGTTAGTGTTTGGTAAATTTGTGATGATTATTTTCAAGTCGTGCACGTGATTCTAAGTTTTAACATTGAACCCTGGCTACTGTCTTGGTAAGCGGGCACACTAACTATAATGTCACTGGGACTCCTACTCCACTCAGGCAGGATTTGATCCATTCTGCTGTGCTACAAATCTGTATATGCCAACAGTGTTCACACATTGCCTGACATGTGGACATGTTATACATGCCAAGTGACATTGTTATCAGGTTAGGTGACCAGTCCGTTACATTTTCCTTCCCCAGCTCTGATCTCTTTTATGACTTTCTGTTTTTAAGCCACAGTGGTATAGTTGTTAGTGCCTTTACTTACCCTCACAATAATATGGGTGTAGTTATCTTAGTATCCAGTTAATAATATAGTGATTCGACCTTATATTTATCCACACAGTGGTGGAGTGGTTAGTGCTCCTGCTTCCCCGGGTCAAATCACCTGTAGAGTCCACCCAGCCTGGTACAATGGGTACCTAATAATTGCCAACATTTTCTGGAATCTAGCCTGTAATTAAAGGTACAGAAAAAGGCAACTGGTCACCCTATCCCATAAAGCCAAGACCTAGTATGTGAAAGCCTAACCCTTTACACCTGTACAGCAGTATGTACCATGGGACTACTTTCACTTTAGCCTGTGCCAGTACATCAAACCACAGCCTGTGCCAGAACATCTAGCCACAGCCTGTGCCAGTACATCATGCCACAGCCTGTGTCAGTACATCAAACCACAGCCTGTGCCAGAACATCTAGCCACAGCCTGTGCCAGTACATCAAGCCACAGCCTGTGCCAGTACATCAAGCCGCATCCTGTGCCAGTACATCAAGCCACATCCTGTGCCAGTACATCAAGCCACATCCTGTGCCAGTACATCTAGCCACAGCCTGTACCAGTACATCAAGCCACAGCCTCTGCCAGTACATAAAGCCACATCCTGATTTCAAACTACATGTATTTGCTTTCACCATACAAGTGAGGTCAGCATGGCCGACTAGATAAGAGTGTTTGTTCTTAAACATCCAGTGTGCCGATGCTGAGGTAACAAGTTCAACCCCTATACTGGTCAGTTGGACTAAAATGTTGACTTTTTGTCCTTGACTTTTGGATGTAAATTACAAGTACCTCAGAAGTCAGAGTGGGCTCGTCTAATGGTGAAGGACACTGGTAATAAGGAAAGCTAATCCACACGCAAACATCAGTCTATTGTACTAGAAGTAGTAGCATGTGCATGGACTATTCTTGTGTTCAAAGCGAGCAAAGGAAAAAAAGAAAACAATGTGAGACACCTGCAGGTTGAATCAGTCATTATTACTGGGTACTGTTGTTGTTCTTGTTCACATGTGCTCTTGTTTTCCTCTCAGGTGTCAATGGAAGACCACCTCAAGATCCCAGAGGTAAGATTTGGATCATCACTATTGTGAGCCTTGCCGACTAGCAAGGGTGGTTATGTCCACCTGCATACATAACAATCTACCTCCTTCCTGCTTGTCTGTCTTTCTGATTCCTTGTCTTATACACACACACACACACACTTTCTCACACACACGCACATACACACACACACATACTTACACACACCATGGCCAAAGTAGTCTCAGGTAACACAAATAGTGAAAGAAAACAATTATTGCCAGGCTGTAGAATGACTGAACTCATTCAGTGCCAAAGGATAATATTTCGCCAAATGGACCCTGCATTTGGGCACAAGGGTAATATATCACCATGCTAGGGCCATTATGTTATTTGCTTTGTTTCATTTTATCTTCAACAATTTCAATGCTCAGTGAATGGAAATTAACATTATAATACTTGTTCATTTGGTTGTGCACCCATGTTTTTATTCCAAACCTATTTTTTGTTTGGCACTGAATAGGCTGACCCGCACACTTTTGTTGAGGTCAATCATCTGCAATGATTAAAATTGTCAGATTAAATTTCCATTTTAACTCAGTATTAACAGAGTTTAGAGATTCAACTAATTGAGCTTAGTGATAATGGAGAACAAGAAAATTTTAATTTCCATTTTAACTCAGTCTAAATAAAGTTTAGAGATTCAACTAACTGAGCTCAGTGATAATGGAGAACAAGAAAATGGATATCACATCAAAGACATTGTACAGTCACATGGAATGACACTATCCATTGCGGGGGCTGTAACATCAACTATTCCTCCCCGTGAAACTTAAAGACAAAAGTGGAAGATGAAGATGATAATGATAGCAGTCTTATAAAAGTACTGGAGAAAGGGAAAATCCCAGCTCCACTGTATTATCATTTCTGTGTTTTGTGAGTTGTGTTTTCATGTTGTTGTTTGCTGAGGAACACTTATCACCACAATGCTCTTTATTTTTTTGACAGACAGTAATTTTTAAAGCTGCCATAGACGTGTTTTCCATTGTTTACTTGGTTCAACTCGTGATGTTGTTTCCCTACTTATGTTTTTTATTTGCGTTCGCTCGTTTTGAACTCAAGCGTAGTCCATATACATGCTATTACTTCTAGTGCAATGGACTGATTTATGCGTGTGGATTAGCTTTCCCTATTACCAGTGTCCCTCGTCATCAGGTGAACCCACCGCCAACTTCTTCGGTACTTGTAATTTACGTTCCAGAGTCAAGGACGAGAAGTCAACATTTTAGTCCAACTGACAGGTGTAAGGGTTGAACCCGCAACCTCAGCATAAGCACACCAGAAGTTTAAGAGCGAGCACTCTTGTCCACTCAGCCATGTGGACCGCCTCCCACCCATGTCATCGCCTCCCACCCATGTCATCGCCTCCTGCCCATGTCAGCACCTCCCACCCATGACATCGCCTCCCATCCACGTCATCATTTCCCACCCACGTCATCACCTCCCACCCATGTCATCACCTCCCACCCATGTCATCACCTCCCACCCATGTCATCACCTCCCACCCATGTCATAACCTGCCACATGGCGTTTAGACAGAAATGATGTCATCGGAATAGGCGGCAGAAAATCATATAGGGAAAACCACTCAGACACGAAGTGGACGTCAAAAAAGGAATCCAAGGAGAATGTGGAGAACGTAATTGGACAGCAAGGAGAGACGGGGACTTTGAGAAAGGACATCAAGACGGCTGTGTGTGTTTTTCCATGAAATCTAGCCTGAAATTAAAGGTACAGAAAAAGGAAACTGGTCACCCTATCCCAAAAAGCCAAGATTTAGTATGTGAAAGCCTAACCCTTTACCCTGTACAGCAGTATGTACCAGGGGACTACTTTCACTTTAGCCTGTGCCAGTACATCAAACCACAGCCTGTCCCCAGTACATCTAGCCACAGCCTGTGCCAGTACATCTAGCCACATCCTGTGCCAGTACATCATGCCACAGCCTGTGCCAGAACATCTAGCCACAGCCTGTGCCAGTACATCATGCCACAGCCTGTGTCAGTACATCAAACCACAGCCTGTGCCAGAACATCTAGCCACAGCCTGTGCCAGTACATCAAGCCACAGCCTGTGCCAGTACATAAAGCCGCGTCCTGTGCCAGTACATCAAGCCACATCCTGTGCCAGTACATCAAGCCACATCCTGTGCCAGTACATCTAGCCACAGCCTGTGCCAGTACATCAAGCCACAGCCTCTGCCAGTACATAAAGCCACATCCTGATTTCAAACTACATGTATTTGTTTTTCCCATACAAGTGAGGTCAGCATGGCCGACTAGATAAGAGTGTTTGTTCTTAAACATCCAGTGTGCCGATGCTGAGGTAAAAGTTCAACCCCTATACTGGTCAGTTGGACTAAAATGTTGACTTTTTGTCCTTGACTTTTGGATGTAAATTACAAGTACCTCAGAAGTCAGAGTGGGCTCGTCTAATTGTGAAGGACACTGGTAATAAGGAAAGCTAATCCACACGCAAACATCAGTCTATTGTACTAGAAGTAGTAGCATGTGCATGGACTATTCTTGTGTTCAAAGCGAGAAAAGGGAAAAAAAAAGAAAACAATGTGAGACACCTGCGGGTTTTGAATCAGTAATTATTACTGGGTACTGTTGTTGTTCTTGTTCACATGTGCTCTTGTTTTCCTCTCAGGTGTCAATGGAAAAACCACCTCAAGATCCCAGAGGTAAGGTTTGGATCATCACTATTGTGAGCCTTGCCGACTAGCAAGGGTGGTTAGTCCACCTGCATACATAACAATCTACCTCCTTTCTGCTTGTCTGTCTTTTTGATTCCTTGTCTTATACACACACCACACACACTTTCTCACACACACGCACATACACACACAAAACATACTTACACACACCATGGCCAAAGTAGTCTCAGGTAACACAAATAGTGAAAGAAAAACAATTATTGCCAGGTGTAGAATGATGAACTCATTCAGTGCCAAAGGTAATATTTCGCCAAATGGACCCCGCATTTGGGCACAAGGGTAAAATATTTCCATGCTAGGGCCATTATGTTATTTGCTTGGGTTTTATTTTATCTTCAACAATTTCAATGCTCAGTGAATGGAAATTAAAATTATAATACTTGTTCATTTTTTTGTGCACCCATGTTTTTATTCCAAACCTATTTTTTGTTTGGCACTGAATAGGCTGACCCGCACACTTTTGTTGAGGTCAATCATCTGCAATGATTAAAATTGTCAGATTAAATTTCCATTTTAACTCAGTATTAACAGAGTTTAGAGATTCAACTAATTGAGCTTAGTGATAATGGAGAACAAGAAAATTTTAATTTCCATTTTAACTCAGTCTAAATAAAGTTTAGAGATTCAACTAATTGAGCTCAGTGATAATGGAGAACAAGAAAATGGATATCACATCAAAGACATTGTACAGTCACATGGAATGACACTATCCATTGCGGGGGCTGTAACATCAACTATTCCTCCCCGTGAAACTTAAAGACAAAAGTGGAAGATGAAGATGATAATGATAGCAGTCTTATAAAAGTACTGGAGAAAGGGAAGATCCCAGCTCCACTGTATTATCATTTCTGTGTTTTGTGAGTTGTGTTTTCATGTTGTTGTTTGCTGAGGAACACTTATCACCACAATGCTCTTTATTTTTTTGACAGACAGTAATTTTTAAAGCTGCCATAGACGTGTTTTCCATTGTTTACTTGGTTCAACTCGTGATGTTGTTTCCCTACTTATGTTTTTTATTTGCGTTCGCTCGTTTTGAACTCAAGAGTAGTCCATATACATGCTATTACTTCTAGTGCAATGGACTGATTTATGCATGTGGATTAGCTTTCCCTATTACCAGTATCCCTCGTCATCAGGTGAACCCACCGCCAACTTCTTCGGTACTTGTAATTTACGTTCCAGAGTCAAGGACGAGAAGTCAACATTTTAGTCCAACTGACAGGTGTAGGGGTTGAACCCGCTACCTCAGCATAAGCACACCAGAAGTTTAAGAGCGAGCACTCTTGTCCACTCAGCCATGTGGACCGCCTCCCACCCATGTCATCGCCTCCCACCCATGTCATCGCCTCCTGCCCATGTCAGCACCTCCCACCCATATCATCGCCTCCCACCCATATCACCACCTCCCACCCATGTCATCACCTCCCACCCATGTCATCACCTCCCACCCATGTCATCGCCTCCCATCCACGTCATCACCTCCCACCCATGTCATCACCTCCCACCCATGTCATCACCTCCCACCCATGTCATCACCTCCCACCCATGTCATCACCTCCCACCCATGTCATAACCTCCCACCTGCCACATGGCGTTTAGACAGAATGACGTCATCGGAATAGGCGGTAGAAAATCATATAGGGAAAACCCACTCGGACACGAAAGTGGACGTCAACAAAGGAATCCAAGGAGAATGTGGAGAACGTAATTGGACAGCAAGGAGAGACGCGGGGACTTCGAGAAAGGACATCAAGACGGCTGTGTGTGTTTTTCCCTGAAAGCTCCGTGAGCAAAAGGTTTGATCATCTAGGGCAAGGCATTGTTACTGAGGAAGGGATATCGCCTATTGATATAGCATTCATATCATACTCAGGACCGGGACATATATCAAGTATAGACAACGAGTTATTTTTGGACATTGGTTGCAATATGCTTTAGGAGATTGGGTAATTATAGAATTAGATGAACGGCCAAGTTGTATTAACATATATAACGTCCCGTCCCCGTGTCAGGGGCCCGTTATATGATACAGCAGCATTGTGTTCATTTTGTCTAAAAAGAGAGCAGATCCGAAATAAAAGGATTTATCTCAAAATTATATCAGTCTTCAAGGTGAGCGACTTTTGTTACATAAATTCATTCAAGTTTGAGTTATAATGCTTCGGCGGTTGAATGCACGTCGAGACACGTGGGGTCTACGATCCGAGGAAACGATGATAATATAAATAAACGACGATTGATTCCCACCAGATCAGTAATAAACATGAAATGCACGCCACGATGATATATTCCTAAGCACGATGTTGCATCAGGACTATGTACAATGCACCAACATGGCGCCCGATTTAATATAAGCTGTCTGACGTCGCCAGAAAACGAAACATAGCATATTATTGTTACACGGAGAGTAAGACAGTATTACAGATTATTAATGAGAAAAGAATGACTACCGCTTTTGCAATGATGACAATTGCACGTCAAGTTGAAGTGCACGAATAGTACAAACGACGCGCACCATTTTAAACGTAACAGAAGACAGAAGTTGCAGCTGGCGCAAACAACAGTTGCTGACTGCAACCATGTAATATTAATGATTGATTATTCAAATCAAATGTCGTTTCTTACACACAAGGTAAGAAAGTAAACTGGTGCTATTTCACAAAGCTATACGACAATGTAACACGTTATCAGTTCGATGTCCGCGATCAGTAGACATACTACACGTGCGAGTACCAGTTGATTACACAGGACATGTTTTGGAATTAGACGTAGTCTACACAGCACACTGCACAACTCTTGAACATTAATATAATACAGCCAACATACACTTGGCGAGGAAGATTACTTACACTTCCCTTCACCAAGATTCTGAAGGAAATATACGTACACACGATATATTACGTCACGGACATTATTTTATACTTGAAGATACTACTTACGGGATGGAGGACATTACAACACCATTATCCACATACCGGACAACAACTCTCACTTCAAGACGACACGTACACGTATACTAGGACATACTATTTTGAAATCACAGAGGATTTTGTTATATTTGAAGAATTCAACTTGGTCAGTCGGGACCGAACATTAACTCATTACGTCGACATCTACGGACAACAGTAACGTTTGAACACAACCTCAACCTTCTTTCCACACGTCATACTGGACCAAAGGAGTCAACACAACTATTGCACAAGGCCAGTATGATGATGCCATTATCAGGAACATATAGAGACACTTATGGATATTACACATTTCACCGCTGTACCAAGTGAGTTACACCATTACTCTCATTGACGGACATAGAAATAACACTTCATTCTTTGTACGGTACCATGATGGACACCTCTCTGGCAACATTAACGCATATGAATCTGTTACATGGAATGTCGGACTTTTCTACATCAACACTGGACACTGATTGACTGTACACGGATACACTACACACGTCAGGAGGCTACTCACTTTACACTTCAGCGGTTACACATCGGAACGTTATACGGAGTGACATTGTTCTTATTGGGCGTGATACCATTCGTCTTCACGCTAAACTTTACGACGCTATACTCCATTGTGGACATTAAGCGTTCCAGTACCCACAGCATTCAGCTGCTATAACTCAAGTATCGTCGAAAACACCCAAGCCAATCACGTTTCTCAGAGATTGGTTACGAACCGCGTTGGTTCGGGTTTAAGTACAAATTCATTGTACTTTCGTACAAGCAAGGAGCGGTCTACTTCCTTATACAATTCCTTCCCTTGGCATATCGTGGTTAACATATAGGATGTAAATTATCGAGCATTATATTTACGGACACGAGAACCGGAAAAAGGCCAGTATATGTTATTGTTGGTTAATGTGTTATTGTTGATAAATGAGGTGCCTATTATTTAATATTAAGTAAATTAGTTCAAAAATGGATAGTGGGAGTGGTTAGAAGAGCGTTTCTACATTAAACAAGGACACTTGTGGTGGCAACACATAATTGTTGTCTTGTGTTAAGTGTAGTAGTAATTTCTATAAAAGTACTATTGTCTTTTATGAAAGAAAATATCTAGTTACGTCACTCGTCAGTCGTCTTCTGTCATTGTTGACTGTCTAGTATTATATATTCTTTATACTGAATATATTTCTTATATTATTTTCTGTTATTTACAGATAGTAACACTTCAGATATATAGATAGCAAGAAGTTACTGAATTTCTTTATTGTTCAAGTTTACATTGCTGTTGAGTTACAGTTCACATTTTGTTCATCAGTTGTTATATTGATTATCTTATCTGAATCGAACATATTTACATGTTTGCATTGTTCTATCATATTTCAGCTAGATAAATTATTATACAGGTAGGTCAAGATGGCTACACTTCTAGATTGCGTTATCTTAGGAGAAAAAAATGGTCTAACTGGTGCTGAGCTTCGAAACTGGGCACTGCAAGAATTCAGAGCTAAAACCGCACGTGAGAAGGAGGAACGATTGCAAAAACTAGCAGCTGAAAAGAAGGAACGACAGGAAAAACTGGCAGTAGAGCAACTTCAAGCTACGCGTGAACAACAAGAGCGAATAAAGGCTAGAGAAAAAGAAATAGCCCTGCAATGCGAACGAATAAAAGCTAGAGAAAAAGAAATAGCCTTGGAACGCGAACGAATGGTGGCTAAGGAAAAAGAGTTAAAGGCAAAACAGATAACAGCAGAGGCAGAATTAAGGGCAAGACAGTTAGCCATAGAGGCAGAATTAAAGTCAAGACAGTTAGCCGTAGAGGCAGAATTAAAGGCAAGACAGTTAACCGTAGAGACAGAAATCAAGCAAAAACGACTCGCACTTGAAAAGGAGAATCTTGCAAAGGAAACAATGTGGAAGGAGCGTATGAGACAAATGTATGAAATAAAGGAAAATAATCACACAGGTAAAGTATCTGCTACAATAGTGAAAGAACCGAACGCCAGAGATTTCGTTCAGATAGTAACTATCGAACACAAGTCTAACGAAACACTTACAAGTACAAATGCCCAAATTGAAACAACACAAGAAGAAGAAGAAGAAAAGACGCAAATAGAACAGGGTACATCAACGGTAGACATGCATGATACAACGCTACGGAGTGATAGCATAACGGTAAATAATTGCGAATACCAAGATTTGCACAAGGTCAACGAACCCAAACATGAGGAAATAACTGATACTCAAAAACAAATTAAACGTGATTACATGTCTCTCAATGACATTTTTCTAAAACATCCTAAACTCATAGATTGGTTAACAGACACCAAGAAATACACCACAAACACTTGTGCGCAGGTCAAAACAAAGGTAATAAACTTTAACATACAAACAAAACTGTATGTTACGAAGTTAAGAGTTAAATGCAAAGAATATTACAGAAAACGAAATACGCTTATCTTTGCTGACTTTGGTTACTTGTCTTACTTTTGGTACAAATTTGCCAAACGTACATCATTGTACGGTATGCTTTACATATCATACACAAGAGTGAAAACTAAAACATTGTTCCAATCAACAAAGTTACAATGTACAAATATTGGCATGAGTGCAGAAGAGAGATTCTACAGATTTGAAAGAAAGAAAGAAAGAAAGAAAATGAATGAAAGGACGAAAAAAAGAAAAGAATAACAAGAAAAATAAAATGGGATGAAAGTGTTAGGTTCATATCAACACATAGCTCACCACAGACACATTAGGGTCTTATTACTTAGTTATCCCAGATGTCACTGTGTAAAGTTATACTTGTCAGAATTGTTCTCACTATCTTTCTTCACTTAAGTGTGTGAAAATATGTTGGTTCTCTATTCTACAGATAATTGTTCGTAACTATATCGTTATTAGAGAACTTAATAATTTTATGAAAAGTATTTGATTTAAATATTTATTATATTTCTGATTTATTATCTTAGAAATCTTGAATCTTTGAGATATGATTCTTCACAAAACTGTAGGATCTACAAATCAATTATAATCTTGCCGATATTCTAAATCAACTATAAATATAAATATTTTATTCAATTTATTCAATTCTAGTTTATTATATTTGTTTGTTCATAGAGTGTTTGGAAATATGTGTTAGATAGCACCGAATTTACTGGCAATACACACACAGATCAACAATTACATATTATTAATGCAAATAGCTAGTTTAAGTAGTTGGATACTTCTGTCAATATGTGATTTTGACAGGATGATAAGAAAATTTACGTGGGGAGGAACCGATGAGGCATGGAGAACTTTGAGAACTTTGACTTGTGTGGCTTCTCTCCTGTGTCGGGTTTTCACTTGGATGGTTTGTGACGATGTGACTTTAAAGAAGAACCGGTGAACACGTATTGTGCTATGACAAGTTGAACTTAATGAACATTTTATAGAATTATTATATGTAGTATGTGTATGTAGAGTTAATTTAATGCATTGTGATAATGATTGATTAGTTAACGTAGTTAGATTAAATACTATGTTAGTATAGTTATATTTTGATCATTGATCGTTAGTTATTATTACTTAATTATCCAGATGATCGGTCATAGAGTTTCAATTTTATTGTGATCGCCATTTCCAAGGATAGCCACCACTACATATATCATTATGAAATACGCCGTTGAAGGATATTGTCACTCGATCATTATTGCCACACCTACACGGAGAATTTATGATGACGTCTTTAAGGAGCATTTACCTTGATTACGCCTAAAATTATGACGTCATAATACTAGTACCTCACCTACCCGTTTGATGAGATTAAGATTTACGACATAGCGGTTGGGATAATTGCACTGATGGTTACAAGACGATAGTAGATGCAACTGGTACCTGTTTATTCCTCACGTCCCCTTACTCCAGGTTTTGACCTAGAGAAGGACGCTTGTACTTAGGTACAAATGAGGGACTGGTCTTTACGATTAGTTAGTACAGCCTCCCCATGGGCTGTATACACGACATTTACCGTTGGTGTGTAGATTGGAGGGCGTGCCCGTTATATATTATTTTTTTATTTTGTGGGTAATGGATAGGTGTCCATAGCATCTTGCTAGTCCCATAAAAGTCATTGTGTCTACACTGCTATGTGTCAGGTTAATTCTCTTGATGAAAAAAAAATGATTACATCATTTTAAAAGGGAGGGGGGCACCCATGTCATCACCTCCCACCCATGTCATCACCTCCCACCCATGTCATCACCTCCCACCCATGTCATCACCTCCCACCCATGTCATCGCCTCCCACCCATATCATCACCTCCCACCCATGTCATCGCCTACCTGGTGCAGCAGTTGGTGGATGCTGCTGTTGTACACAGTGAGCAAGTGGGTTTAGAATCAAACTGTAACAACATGACACTTATGGTGATGAAAACAAATACCACAATGTAATTTCCAAGTAAATAGAAACATTGTAAACAAATGAAACGGAACGACTATCTTAGAAGTCATAACATCTCATGGAAGATGCCATGTAGAGCTTACAACTAGAATCACCAAGGCAAGGGGGAAAAGAGTGTTAAAGTGCTACATACTAGAAACTACACTATTGTATGTGCGTGAAACATGGGCAAGAAGAACACATGATGGATAACATCTAATGGCAGTGTACATTTGTTTCTGAGAAAAGTGCAAAGGATATAATGGATGGACAGAAAAGTGCAAAGACCATAGGTGGACAGAAAAATGCAAAGATTACCATGGATGGACAGAAAAGTGCAAAGAATACTACAGACAGACAGAAAAATACATAGAATACTACACAAAGACAAATAGAGGCAAAGAATACCACAGACAGAAAAGTGCAAAGAATACTACAGACAGACAAATGCAAAAAATACTACACACAGACAAAAAAGCAAAGAATACCACAGACAGGCAAAAAATGCAAAAAAATACCAGGGATGGACAGAACAACAAATGAGGCTGAACTTCAAGACAGAAACAAAACTCATTTATTGATTAGACAAATTAGACATAGACAGTCAAAATTTGTGGGCATGCTAGGAAAAGAAATAAACTGTCAAACTTGGTAACAACTGGCAAATTTGATGGAAACAGAGCTAGGGGAAGTCAAAAAGATAGATTCCTGGATGTCTTGGCCACATGGAATATTTGGCACAAGAACACAGAGCTGATCCATGACTCTGGTGACCGCTTGAGATGGTGACGTGTCTGCCCATGTGTATCAGAATGGCACATGATGATGATGATGAACTCTGGCTCATAAACCTTTAAAGTTTGAGCACAACCCACAACTGGCAACGCTGATCGTATTCCGGTACAAACCTCAGGCCTTGTCCATGTCAATTTGGAAGCACTAGACTCGAGTTTCGCTCTCGTTTGAGCTCGTCGGTAGTGCATATCCTTGACCGGACCCGGAAACAAACCCCGGATCACTGGTGTGTGACGTGGGTGTGTAACCACTAGACCACGTGGTATGCGCTAGATGCAACAAAATTTATCATACTAGAATATCACAACGTCGCCCATGGTAGGTTATAGTGTTATAGCTCAAAATTTGCCCATCGCCGCGATTGGCTTCCGTCAATCGATGTGGCCCCCGTCAATCGATGTGGCCCCGAATGATCAGGTCTTCTCGGCTGGCAATGCACACCAGGCGTTTGATTGTTCCTTCCAGTAAATGTGATTGCGCTATTGTAGATTTTATCCTCTCCATTTTTGTTTTACCTATTTTTCATTAACTTGGTATAGAGTGACGTAAAATGTTAATGTTTTCTCTTTTATTTCAGCTTATTGATTATTTCATCAAACAAGAAGATCCAATTTTGTTGTCAAGATGTAGACATGTCCTGGCTAGTTATGTTTGTAATGTTTTATGTTGATTGTTAAGTTTTAACAGTAATTGATGTCACAAATATTGTTGCCTTTCTACTATTTTATTTATATTTCACTTGTTTAAAGTACTAATTAACCTCATCACATATGATATATCTGTACAGTGCCAATCTGTCATAAACTGTACAATATCTATATTTCAGATACTGTATGATATCCATGTGTCATAGTCTTCTGATACCCATACATGTGATTAGCTGTGTAGGGCTAAGTAGATTAGAGCTGCTAACTCAAAAAGTACTATATAAAAGTACTGAGCACAGATAGTGGATTATAGTTAGGTGCATATCCTTTATAGAATATTACAGTCAACCCCAGGAATTTTGATTGCTTGTGATTCCTGGGCAAGTTTACATTCAGTAGTTTGCCATTGCTTTCTGAATGAGCGGCACTCATACCATTGTTTGAAAACCACAACAAGGCGGTCTGCTTCCAAATCTCCCACAGCTGTGTTTTGAACGTGGTATGCGGGATTACTAATTGCGCCTGTAACCCTTTTACCATAGAGCCGGCTAAAAGTGGGTATAAGTAAAAACAAACAGCATACAATCCTGATCCACACATTGAGGCATGTTGGGTGTATGATGCCAGCTCTATATTTATACAGACTAGTCGGCACTTGATGATGATGATGTGGTTGTCAGTATCACACCGGCTCTCTTTACTTCCCAGAACAATTTCCTGGTACATATTTTAAACTGGGTCAACCTAGGAGCCCAGGTCAATTTAAACGGGGTCAACCTAGGAGCCCAGGTCAATTTAAACTGGGTCAATCTAGGAGCCGAGGTCAATGTAAACTGGGTCAACATAGGAGCCCAGGTCAATTTAAACTGGGTTAACCTAGGAGCCAAGGCCATATTAAACTGGGTCAACCTAGGAGCCCATGTAAATTTAAACTGGGTCAACGTAGGAGCCCAGGTCAATTTAAACTGGGTCAACCTAGGAGCCAATGTCAATTTAAACTGGGTCAACCTAGGAGCCAAGGCCAATTTAAACTGGGTCAACCTAGGAGCCCAGGTCAATTTAAACTGGGTCAACCTAGGAGCCAAGGCCAATTTAAACTGGGTCAACCTAGGATCCCAGGTCAATTTAAAAAAAAATCCCTGCCCTGATGAGGATATGAACGTGTGACTACCAGAGCAGCAGGTAAGTGCACTAGTCACCACTCTACCGCAGCTCTCCTCCGCTCCATGTTTCTTGGCAACTAAAATGACATCTTGCACTAATTCTATCTCACATGGGACCTCAGTGTTGAACACGACAAACCGAGACCCTACATGATTTCCTATAAAGTTAATTTGCTTGCTTGATTGATTGATTGATTTAGCTCACCTATTCAAACTTGTTTTCCCACCCAGAAGACAGCTTGCATTCACATTTGTTGAAGTGGGACAATTCCACACACATTGTAACAAACCATTTGTAACACATGTAACTTCTAGGTCAACAAATGTATTAGATAGTGTATACATGTGACTCCTAGATGTTTGGTTAGGTTACTTTATGAAATATTGCTTCATTACATGTGTTTAAAAAGTGATTATACTCATGGTTATGGGGAATAAATAGTTTGATAATATTGTCATATAATTGTCTCTGCCATCATTTCAGAGTGTATGTATTTTGTGTGATATTTTACCAGTCATCATCATCATCATCATCATCATCATCATCATCATCATCATCATCATCATCATCAACATCATCATCATCATCATCAACATCATCATCATCATCGTCGTCGTCGTCGTCATCATCATCATCATCATCATCATCATCATCGTCGTCGTCATCATCATCATCATCATCATCATCAACATCATCATCATCATCATCATCATCATCATCATCATTGTCATATATTTTGAAGGGAGTGGGAGATCACTGTAGTGCATGCCCCATCTCTAACAAAAGAAGTAGAGCCCCATCCTCTTCTATCTTCAATAACCCTAGAATATGAACCTTGAGTTATCTGCAGGCCTCGTTCTATTAAGTATGTCTAGGAGATATAGATTATGGCCCTGGTGAGAATGGTAATTACTAACTGGGAATCTGCCCCTTCTCCAAGGATTCTGTAGCTCTGGAGCCCCCTTTTAGTTTATCAAATCTGAGGAAAGTCTGGAGAAGTTTCTCAGCCTGATTTAGATGAAGAAAACATGGATGTTGAGCAGTTGATAGATCTAGAGTCTTTTTATTTCCCCATTCAGTAAGTCATTATGAGTTAATTTATCTTTAAACAATCAAACACATAATCAATCACATTAGATTCTGACAACATGATGTACAAAGAAGTTGTTGACACAGATAGGTTTGAACTGACAAATTAACAGAAGGTCAATTCATGTTAATTATTTATTGACTGGCCTGAGCCTTCTGGTCAGTACATACATCACTATTGTGATCTACACAAGATAATAGAACAGTTGCACCTTGGACCATTGTCCCAGACAATCAATAACAAGCATCAATATATGAGATGTCAACAAGTGTGAAAACATAGTAAACATTTTGATGTTGTGCATATTAAGTATGATGGTGATGACTCAACAATTAAATATCAGTTTTCCTGAGATTGGGTGTGGTGTGTACCAATGAGAAAAGTAACCTGGTGACTGGAAGATTAGGCAAGCCAGGGTCCATTGACTGATGGATCCACTTCAGGTCTGCCCGTATAGCTCCACTGAAGGCCTCCCCATACTCTGCTCATAGCCAAGTCGTCTTCCATCTCACTTGTGGTTCATCTCTTTCTCTCGGCTTCCCTCTCTCAGGTCTGATTTAGGTGGTTAGTTTGCTGATGTGTTGGGTGGTTGTTGGTATGAAGCCACCGAGATCACTGATGAATATTCGCATAAATATATACATTCCTACCAATACAATCTTTTAAAAGTAGGTAAAAGAAACCTAAATTCCTGAAGTAGGAACTAGTTCCCCTCCCCTCTCTTTTCTCTCTAAGCTAGTGTTGGGTTAATTTGGGGTGGTCAGAGTTTATCACACTGTGTACGCCTTGTATCAACTTGTTCCTGCTGTATGTAAGTTCTCATTTGACTTGGGGTCAGTGAACGTGCACAGTAAGACAGTGACAAGAGTGAGAAGGTGTCAAGATGCATGTAAATAAATGACATACATTTATAACATTTCTTCCACTCAATGGTGTTTATAATGTGTATAAATAATTCTCTGTGTTTTCCCAATTAACTTCTTCTTCTTCTTCTTGTGTCTAATAACTCTCTTCCATTATCTGTTGTTGTGATGTTGAGTGTTGTGTTGTGTGGTGATGAGTGGTGTTGAGTGGTGTTGTGTTTTAAGTTATGTTGAGTAATGAGTTAAGTTCACTGCGCGCGATGGTTTTCCGCGAAGCACAACTTTCTCATGTATTGCAGTTCATAAGTGCTCTTATCTAATTAAAATTTGACATAAATATAATTATTTATTTCGCCAAACCCTATTAATTCAATAGATAAAAGAGAAAGGAAAGATTGATTTCACTTTCAGTTTTCTAGATCGTAAATAGGCATAGATAAGTCTGTTTTAGAACAAGGCACTTGTTCTAGTACACGAACTGTCATTTCAGCTGTAGATAGTGATAGCATCTTTTATCAGTGTTTCTGGTGAAATGCACAAGATTGCTTTAGAATCATCACTTCGTACAGTTGTTTAGAATAGAAGGTAGTAGTATAATGCACTTCTTAAAGTTAATAATTATCTCTAAGAATATCAGAGATTGCAGTTTCATCGAAGAGTCATTTTGCCCGGGAATGGCTCTGCGTCGTTAGAATCTACAGTCGAGCATTTTTACATTTCAGAGGTTTTAATTAATAATAATACATTTCAATTGACATCACAAACACTGGATTACCCTGACCCAATACCTGATACATCGGTTTCTTAGTCTAATCTCGGGACTAACAAGCGTACCTGGGATCCAGACATTCTGCCTTGCCCATTGAACTTTTGGTCACACAATCTTCTCACATCCGTCCATGAAGCGAGTTCAGAAAAGAGTGCGGGCTTATTAACATTTCTGATGAAATAGTAACATATGCTAATTATGCTTTGGCGCGAAAGCAGTGTCACGTGTCCCTTTCAACCAATGGTCTTCCGAGCTTTGTCTGATGCAATCTTTCTAAGAATCCACGTCATTTGTCACTTGTTCAGTTCCAGTTTCGATGTTAAGTTTTAAGTCCTAGTCTCCGTTTGCGGTTGTGAAGTCAATTTCTTTTAATGTTGTTTCCTCTTTTTGCGGCAGGAGTTGGTAAATGAATAATGTTGGCTGCGTTATGCCACAATCATCATCATCATCATCTGTAGTAGTACATTGCAAGTGTCATTATATCCCAAGACAGAACCCTAGACTTCTTGCCATTAAAGAAATACCAAACTATGGTTGTGTTAGTGCACTGTGTGTCTGTGATGCTTACCTACTCTCTATGCACTTGTTTCTGTCTTGATAACGTCATCTGTTTCTGCATAAGTTGGTCACATTTAAATTTTCTTTATTCTTGAAGAGACTATGTGTTCATCGTATGTCACATACCGTCTTTCTGGCAGATCTAAGATCTCTGTATCCTGACTTGACTGCTGTCACCTTCTTTGTTTCCTTGCTTTTTTTTTTTTTTTAGCAATCCACTTTATTCTTAGCTCAATCTCAATTAGCCTGTTTATTCCAAGCCCAATCTCAGTCATTCACTTTTTTCCTAATGTAACCCCAATCACCCACTTTATTCATAACCCAACTTAAACCAGCCTCTTTATTCCAGCCCATCCTAAATCACCGTTTTCATCCTAACCTAAATGTCAACACGTCATTCGCCCCCTGAATGATCACAGTTTCCTGTCTGAAATATAAATACTTATTGTAAGAAGCTCTACTAAAGCTGATTGTATGTGATCTCTTACATTTTTGTCCAGCCAAACAATCATTGTGAGATACAAATGAGGATATATGTTGGTGGCGGAGTGGCCAAGTGGTAACCAACTGGTAACAGTGTCCAGGTTATATTCCCGTGGCTGGTGAAAGTTTCCAGGGTCATATTCCCGTGGCTGGTGACAGTATCCAGGGTTATATTCCCGTGGCTGGTGACAGTATCCAGGGTTATATTCCCGTGGCTGGAGACAGTATCCAGGGTTATATTCCCGTGGCTGGTGACAGTGTTCAGGGTTATATTCCCGTGGCTGGTGACAGTGTCCAGGGTTATATTCCCGTGGCTGGTGACAGTGTCCAGGGTTATATTCCCGTGGCTGGTGACAATGTCCAGGGTTATATTCCCGTGGCTGGCGACAGTATCCAGGGTTATATTCCCGTGGCTGGTGACAGTGTCCAGGGTTATATTCCCGCGGTTGGTGACAGTGTCCAGGGTTATATTCCCGTGGCTGGTGACAGTGTCCAGGGTTATATTCCCGTAGCTGGCGACAGTATCCAGAGTTATATTCCCGTGGCTGGTGACAGTGTCCAGGGTTATATTCCCGTGGTTGGTGACAGTGTCCAGGGTTATATTCCCGTGGTTGGTGACAGTGTCCAGGGTTATATTCCCGTGGCTGGTGGCTGTGTCCAGTGTTATACTCCCGTGGCTGGTGGCAGTGTCCAGGGTTATATTCCCGTGGCTGGTGGCAGTGTCCAGGGTTATATTCCCGTGGCTGGTAGCTGTGTCCAGGGTTAGCTTTCCCGTGGCTGGTGACAGTCCAATGTTAGCTTTCCCTTGTCTGGTGACAGTCCAATGTTAGCTTTCCCTTGGCTGCTACCTCAATGGTCACACTATGATATATCTCATAATACTGACCAAATCACCCACCATATGCACAATTGTGGCTCAATGTGTTACTTTTTACTTTATTAACAGTCTTGTACATGGTGACATTCTTGAACAGATGAACTGTTACATCTATCTGGGAACAGCCATATCATCTCACTGACGATAGCTTGTGGAGATCGGAACAAGAATTGTTGTAAAAAAAAAGTTTGAAAGATGGAAAATATAATCAAATGCAGTAAAACAAGAAGAATGTTAAAGTGCTATTTAGCGTGTATGTGAAACTTTGAGAATAAGCAGATAAACCTAGAAACATCTAATACCAGTGGTAATGTGGTTTCTGAGGACAATGCATAGAATACATTGAACAGACAGAAAAATGCATAGGATAGTATTGGTAGAGAGAAACATGAACATAATACCATGGAGAGACAGAAATATTAATGTAATACCATAGATAGACAGAAACATCACAGAATACCATGGATAGACAGAAACATCACAGAATACCATGGATAGACAGAAGCATCACAGAATACCACGGATAGACAGAAACATCGCAGAATACCATAGTTAGTTAGTTAGTTAGTTAGTCGACAGATCATCCTCGTTGCACATCGAACCATTCAGTCCATAAGTGCTCGGATCCCCTCCTCAGCAAATCCCGCAGCGTGTAGCGGCTAACGACGCCAGTTCTGTGTTGGTTTATCAATCTTCTTTGGCTTCCTGCGTAGTGTTCTTGTTTGGCCACCCCTCTTTTAATTTGCTGCTCCCGCAGTCTGGCCATTGTTGTAGATTCACAGTCATCACTTGGTTCTCGCAAAAGTCTCACTTCTCGTAGAGCATTCAGAATGTCAGCCTGGTCCATGGCGCGTCCGCCCTCCACAGTAGCCTCACCTGCGAGCTTGTCAGCCCGCTCATTTCCTTGTACTCCCGCATGACCTGGCACGAAGATGAAACTAATCTTTACCAGCCGAGACCGCTTCAGAGGCAGCAACCATTCTCTTCGGATCGACCCCTCCTCTATCCTCTTGATCATGTTCATTGAGTCGCTAAGGAAACAAGCCCTAGTGAATGTCTGTGTCTCGAGCCATGTTATTGCTTTACTTACTGCCATGACTTCCATGGTCAGGCTACTTGTGGTTTCAGTGAAAGCACCAGAGTCCTCCTTCACAATTCTCCCTCCGGCCCGAGCTGTAAAGGCCCATGAGCTTCTCACATGTCGGACGACCGACCCATCTGTGTAGATGACCGCGTCACCGTCTAGCGAATTCTCGAAAATCAACGCTTGTACTTCAGCCTCAACAGCAGCCGGATTTTCTTGTCTGCATTTTCTATCTAGTTGGATGCAAACTGAAAAGGATGTGCAGAAGTCTGTTGGCACTTGCACCCACTCCTCGCCAGGTTCTAAGTCCTCAAGTGAACACACCTGTTGAAGAATGTCTTCGGCTTGACCCATCCACGACCGTCCTCTTTTAACCTGCTGCCCTTCACCTTCCTAATTTCACTATGCAGTGGATGTTGTGTGTTTGCGTTAATTCTGAGGTAGGCGCGTGCCCTGCAAACTTGTATTCTCTCTTCAATGGTTGGAAAATCAAGAAGGTAGCGCATCGCCCTGCATGCTGTATCTCTTGTACATACAAGAATAATGCGCATAGCTTCATTCTGTATCCTTTCCATCCTTTCTATCTGCTTATGGCTGAGAGTCAGGATTGCCATTGCATACTCCAAAACAGACATGACCAGCCCCTCGTACAGAAGACATAGATGGCGCTGCTCACAGTTTTCTGTCGCCATCACCCGCATCGCTGCCAAACCCCGCTTGGCCTTTGTTATCACCTGGTCTATGTGCACATTATAAGCAAGGCTTCGATCAAACCGTATCCCCAGGTAATTCATTGCCTGCGTTCTTTCCATCGTCTCTGAACACAGCATTACAGTTGGTGTTGGATTGTTGACAATATGATTATTCAACGAGAACCAAGTCACTGTTGCCTTTGTTGGGTTGACCATTGCCCCAGCTTCATCACACCAAGTACTTATGCGATTGAGTTCGGTTTGTAGTTCCACAGCAACCTCCTCTCTATCCTTACCCTGACGATACACTAAAACATCATCGGCATACGACAATGTCCTGCCAGGTCCAGTGATCTGCTCACTGGTGATTCTCACTGTGTAGGCGTTGAACAGTACCGGAGATAATGGTGATCCCTGTGGCAGAATACCATAGATACGCAGAAACATTGCAGAATACCATAGGGAGATAGGAACATGAACATAATATCATAGACAGAAAAGGAAAGAAAACAAAAAAACTAACAAAACGAACTTCCCAGGAACAAAGGAAGACCGTAAATTAATTAGAGAAACTGGACGCAGATAGTCAGATTTTGTTAGGCATATTATGAGGATACGGATTCAAAGAGTAAGCTTAGTCAGGTGGAGAAAGGAATGTTTCGTGTGGAATGGCTCTCGTCGCTTCAGAGATCACAGATTGTGAGAACTGTATGGATATTTTGCCCTTGCCACGCGGGTGTACGGGGGAATGAACAGGCTGATAGGCTAGCAGGGAATGCACCTCTTGGTGGTAGTTTGCCTATGGACAAAGGGAGGGGGGTGGTCGTGCGCTTGTGGGACCAGGTGGAGAAGGCGGAGGGACAGATTGAGAACCCATATGTGGAAAGAATGAGATTGCGGGGGATCGACAGGGGTTCTGGAAGAATCTCAAAACTGAGAGGGAAGTCCAGGAGAACTTTTAATCAGATAGCGGTGGGAACGATTAGTAGTATGGCTCTTCGCTGGCTGTTGAACGAGGGGACGGAGCACGTATGGGAATGTCCTGAGTGCAGTGATGTCGGTTCTTAACTCAACTCAACAACACACGAGGATACGAAACAAAAACTTGAAAATGTAGTGACAACTGGTAAACTTAATGCGAAAAAAAAAAAACCAAGGAGAAGTCAGCGAGATAATTTCTGGATGGCATAGCCGCATGGCTTAGTCAGGGCGGGCCCACATTCCTGATCTAAGACGGGTGAGCGTGTGAGATGGCCAACCATGACCACCCGCTCCAATTGGCATGGCACATCAAGATGATGATAATGAATACCGCCCTGGGACTGACCTAGTATCATAAATTGCCAGGGATCATGATGTAAAAAAGAGGAAAGCCGGTGAGAATACGAACTGGTCACGCAGTTCATTATGCTTTGACCTAGTCTATGTGAATACTTAACACTTGACGTCCCCATGGGGAAGGATTACACTGACTTAACGATAACTGTTTCAACATAAAACTTTCTGAATAATCATGGTTGCTTTTTCGGTTTAACTCTCTCTTTATGACCTTGTGGAACAAACATCCGCGCTTTTATTCCATCATCATCATCATCATCATCATCATCATCATCACTGTTGTTTCGGCAGCGCCGCCGCCGCCATCATTATCATCAATACCATCATCATCATGATAATCACCGTCATCATCATTATTATCGCCATCATCATCATCACTATCATCACCACCACCATCATCACCACCATCATCACCACCATTATCATTATCATCATCACCACCATCATTATCCTCACCATCATCATAATCACCAGCATCACCACCATCATCATCTAATCACTTCACAAATCGTGACACGAGTTTTCTACCCTCCGTAGAGCTCGGGTATTCTGCCTATGAGAGGAGAAATGCAAATTTGACCTTATATAAAGCGGGCGATTGTCTGGGCAAGCGGCCTTGATTCCTCGGCATAAAAAAATAATATGCCCTCGGACACTAGCAATGGTGTTCATGCAGTAAAAATAAAATGACGATGATGATGATGATGATGATGATTATCATCATCATCATCATCACCATCATCACTTAGGATATGCTTTCCAGAAAGTCGCAGTCGTCGCAACCGGTTCGAAAAACTCTCGACTGGTCTTGATCGGGACCTGCTTTGTCCTCCAGGAACAAAGCCTTGAGCTCCATCTAAATCACTTCTTAGTGGGATGTAGCAGTTGTATTTCAATTTGCCATATATGTTACTGAGTGTTTTATTTCATGTTTCGGTTCTTGTTTTAGTGTTTGTAATTGTGTCCGTAAAGGTTCAGGACATTCTGGTGGTATAACTGCACGGACGGATAATATGATGGCATATGATACCGCGACATCTAGTCTGAGAATGGAGGCGGAGGCAGTCTCTGCGGCGTTGCGATGGCTCGTAGACAAATATCACACACTTGTGATTGTAACGGTCTCACGGAGCATGCTTGAGAAGGGTGAAGACAACCATGCTTCGTGCAAAGTAGCATGCTTTTATTTATAAAATCAATGATAGGGAATATCAGTTGGATCTACTCCTCAGGGCATGCTGGTGGGGTGAGAAACGAGCAGTCGGTGACAGTATCGTAACGACAGCATTGACTATAGGTCTACCTTCATCTTTGTACTCACAGTTAACTGTTAGTTATGAGAAGTTAGTTGTATGATCCTTACAGGACTTCACAGTCTACTCCAACATGTTTGGGCTGTTTGTGATTTCTTGGCAAGTTTACATTCAGTAGCTTGCCATTGCTTTCTGAAAAAGGCATTCATACCATTGTATGAAAACCAGCGCAATGCGGTCTGTGTCAACGTCTAGAGGTATTTGAAAGTGAAGGGCTCAAGACAGGTAGCCTAGATAGTGCGAGCATAGATGAGACAAACGCATGAGTCAATAAGATATAATTTATTACGTTAGGATATAATCACAATAACAATAATGTCTTATCAGCGTTCGTTCTCGCACACATTCATAACACATCACAATGTGGCGGTAATTCAGCAATACGTTACAATGAAGCCACTCGTATCACCGCTCTGGTATCACAGCCACACACACGAGCACAAGTCACACGGCTCAGCTATTCGAATCCTGAAGTCCCAGGTATATTCTATCCTGTCACACTCTCATTCAGGCATCCTCTCTCTGTCAAGTCCAAAGCCCGCCTGGCTTCTCCTCGACTGCCCGGTGGTCACGAGGTATCTGCCCCTCGTGTAATCCGTGGGAAGTCAGGTGTCTCGCATACGCCTGGTTGAGGCTAGGCGTATTGCGTACTTCTGTTCAAGGTGACACTGTCTTTCACGGGTACAGTCCGGCCTTCAGCATCTAGGCTATTCTCTTTCCTCCGTTCTCACCCCATGTCCTTATCTCTATCGTCTGTCCTTTTTTCTATCTCCTATGGGACCTTGGCAGTCTGTTTTCAAATCGCCCACAGCTGTGTTTTGAACCTCGGTATGCGGGATTGCGAATTGCGATAGTAGGACCTTCGCCATAGAGCTGACCTTTGTACAAGAGAAGATTATTTTCAACATGTGTGACTCTGGTATACACACGTGGACCCTAGCTAGTGATACAGATTTCGTGCACTGTACAGATATTCTCCTGTGTTATCTACGGCAAGAAACTAGAGCACATATGGAGCTATTCTTGTGTAACGAAAGAGAACATTTACAAACGAAACAAACTAATGGAATAAAAACCTGACCGTATCACGTGATTGGTTAGCTCGAGCAGACCACATATCTCTAGGGGAAATACCCATCTGTACTGTTGTCTTCCCCAGCCCTGGGCTGGCTGGACCATTCAGTAAGATAAGCTCGAGCTTATTGCGTCTGGAGGACGGAATAGGAATACAAATAGTGGAACTGTGGTGAATCTGTGGAAATGTAAACAATATAACATAACGCGAAGTAATGCAGCTGTACAGAACACAATTACGGATTTTGCGGCGACTAGCCTTCATCAGCAAACAAAAACACACAACATATAAAGACGGGGAAGATACCACCCGTTTTGGTGTACCCCGCGATATGGGACGGTGTGGCTTAGCTGTATAACAGACCTGGTACCGTCAAAGGTGTGTGTTTATTGGATTTTTACACAATGAATATGGATAGTGTAGTTCATCATCATCATCATCATCATCATCATCACCTTCATCATCATCACCACCATCATCATCATCAACGTCGTCGCCGTCGTCATCTTCGCATGTATTTGTGTCAGGTTAGCTACCTCTAGACAGCTTCCACCCTGAGTAACGGGCTGTATCCACTCGTGGGCAAGTTTTACTTTTCCTAACAATTTTGCCAGGACAGCGGCCCCATGTCCTTCTCTTTGCTATTTCTAAATGCTGTGAGATTTTCAGCTACTGTGAGATTTCCAACTACTGTGAGATTTTTAACTGCTCAACTCGAACACGGAACCTCAAGTTTTTCGTCCGTATCAAAGAATTCTAGGCATCCGACCTCCCTACCCAAGAGATTTCATGGCGATATGGAATCGAACCCTTTGCATTCTGAGCCTAAGACGGCCCCGTAACCTCACATTTACGCCTGCGTCATAATCATCATCTTCCTCTCTTGCCATCAAGCGTGGTGGGAAGGAATAGTTGACATTCCGGCACCCGATGGGCGGTATTGGATAGTGTCAATCCTTGTGACTGTACAATGTCTTTGATTCCATGTTCTTTTCGTGGTCCTCTTGCTCTCGTAGCAGATCTTCTTTGGTGTAGCGCCAGTGCTGGTAGCTGATAGTCTTGCATTCTAACAAGATGGCCGAATCACTTGATCGTCTGTCTTCCAATAAATGTGGCACAAGGTGTTGATCCCATTATCTGTCTGATAACGTCATTTCTGACTCGGCCTCGTGTAGTTCAGTTCCATTGACACTAGGAAAATCCAAAAATATTTAAAAAATCTAATACTAATGTGATCCTGACGTACACACATTTATATAATTCTGACGTACACACATTTAGATAATTGTGACGTACACACATTTAGATAATTCTGACGTACACACATTTAGATAGCTGCCAGTGGTATCGAGCAAATGTACTTCTGTAACCTTGTATTCGCTTGCTTTGTACTCCAGCATTGTCCACACTTAGAATGCTTATATTTGCTATTTTCCCCGCAACATCCATTTTGTCATGTGTGACTGTGGTCTAGTAAAATGGCTGAGCTTTGGCAAGTAATTAATGTAAAGGAAATCATGAAGGATCCTCATGACTGATGCTGAATGGAAGTGTGCCGTGAGAGAATGAAGTTGTGTACAAACACGGTGATGTTATTTTAGTTGTTTACTTGGCTACTTCACCGATTCTTCTTCTCGATTTCATTGATTTACTCACAGTTGAGTTGAGTTGAGCTAAGAAACGGCATCACTGCATTCAGGACGTTCCCACACGCGCTCCGTCCCCTCATTCAACAGCCAACGAAGTGTCAAACTGCTAATGGTTCCAAATACCATCTAATTGAAAGTCTTCTGGTCTTCCCTCTCAGTTTTAAGATTCGTCCAGAACCACTGCCGATCCCTGGCCATATCATTTTCTCCATAAACAGTGCTCAGTCTGTTCCACTACTTTCTCCACCTGGTTCTGCAGGCGCTCGACCGCCTTTCCACTTTCCATAGGTAATCTACCACCAAGAGGTGCATTCCTTGTCAGCTTATCAGCCTGTTCATTCCACCGCATCCCGCTTGACCAGGGCAGAAAATCCAGTCAATTCTCACAGTCTGTGACCTCTGAAGCGAAGCAAGCCATTCTACATGAAACAGTCCTTTCCCCACCTTACTAAACATACTCACCGAGTCCGTAATGAATACAATGTGTGTTGCAGCGGTCTCCCCAAAACACCGGAAGGCTGGTATTTCTGCTTCCACCGCTATTACTGCTTCCACCCCCATTCTCATGCTGAAGGTTGGTGTCTCATATGCCAGACTCCTTTTTTCAGGCATTGTACATCATTCACAGCACAACTACTGATTTTTGCAGAAGGCATAGCTCGCGTTATTACCAATGTCCCTCGCCTTAGATGAACCCTTCTTCGTCTTTAGAGGTACTTGTAATTTACGTTCTAAAGGACGAGAAATCAACAAGTAAGTTCAGCTGACACACGGGGAACGAACCCATTACCCCGCGGTCAATACTGAGACGACTTTTGTGTGATCTGTGCTCGGAGACTGATGCCCTTATCGAAATATCCGTCAACAGTTAAAGTTACCAGTTAGAAGTAAATCTCATGATATCTATCGAAGGAAACTGAGGACCTACAGTTTTGTCCGGAGTAAAGTAGCGTTGCTGTTGTCATCGATATAATCTGGAGGATAGAACTGGGGCAAAGGAAGAGAAGGCTACAATTATTGTAATAACACAGTGCATTACGTCTCTTTGCCCTGCTCTCCAACCCCAGTGAAGCACTCTAGTCACGTGCGGTGTGAAGGCACGTGCGCTGGGAGGATTTGAATAAAGAAAATATGATCCACTAATTGAAGATTTCATGGCCCGTCCCTGGACCCGACATCAGATATTCCCGCTCCGTCGAAGATTTTCATTTTTGACAAGAAATGGCCAAAATTCAGCAAAAACATGGAGCAGTGTGGTGGTGGTGGCGTAAAAAAGGGGGGAGGGGTAGGGTGGGTTGCTGCTCAGCTTTTAACCAGTGTGTGTGTGTGTGTGTGTGTGTGTGTGTGTGTAATTGTGTGTATAACGCAGTAGTTATGTGAGTTGTGATTATATTGTGTGTAACTACGTAGTGTGACTATGTAGGTTGTGATTATGTGACAATGTGGGCTGTGACGATGTGGTCTGTGACTATGTGGGTTGTGACTATGTGGGTTGTGACTATGTAGGTTGTGACTATGTGGGCTGTGACTATGTGGGTTGTGACTATGTGGGTTGTGACTATGTGGGTTGTAACTATGTGGGTTGTGACTGTGTGGGTTGTGACTGTGTGGGTTGTGACTATGTGGGTTGTAACTATGTGGGTTGTGACTGTGTGGGTTGTGACTGTGTGGGTTGTGACTGTGTGGGCTGTGACTATGTGGGGTGTGACTGTGTGGGTTGTGACTATGTGGGTTGTGACTATGTAGGTTGTGACTATGTGGGTTGTGACTATGTGGGTTGTGACTATGTGGGTTGTGACTATGTGGGTTGTGACTGTATGGGTTGTGACTGTGTGGGCTGTGACTATGTGGGTTGTGACTATGTGGGCTGTGACTGTGTGGGCTGTAACTATGTGGGTTGTGACTATGTGGATTGTGACTGCGTGGGTTGTGACTATGTGGGTTGTGATTATGTGGGTTGTGACTATGTGGGTTGTGACTGTGTGGGTTGTGACTATGTGGGTTGTGACTATATAGGTTGTGACTATATAGGTTGTGACTATGTGGGTTGTGATTATGTGGTCTGTGACTATGTGGGCTGTGACTATGTGGGCTGTGACTATGTGGGTTGTGACTATGTGGGTTGTGACAATGTGGGCTGTTATTATGTGGTCTGTGACGATGTGGTCTGTGATTATGTGGGTTGTGACTATGTAGGCTGTGACTATGTGCGTTGTGACTATGTGGGCTGTGACTGTGTGGGTTGTGACTGTGTGGGTTGTGATTGTGTGGGTTGTGATTATGTAGGTTGTGACTATGTGGGTTGTGACTATGTGGGCTGTGACTATGTGGGTTGTAACTGTGTGGGTTGTGACTATGTGGGTTGTGATTATGTGGGTTGTGACTATGTAGGTTGTGAATGTGTGGGTTGTGACTATGTGGGTTGTGACTATGTAGGTTGTGACTATGTGGGCTGTGACTGTGTGGGTTGTGACTGTGTGGGTTGTGACTGTGTGGGTTGTGACTATGTGGGTTGTGATTATGTAGGTTGTGACTATGTGGGTTGTGACTATGTGGGCTGTGACTATGTGGGTTGTGACTGTGTGGGTTGTGACTATGTGGGTTGTGATTATGTGGGTAGTGACTATATGGGTTGTGACTATGTGGGTTGTTATTATGTGGGTTGTGATTATGTGGGTTGTGATTATGTGGGTTGTGATTATGTGGGTTGTGATTATGTGGGGTGTGACTATGTGGGTTGTGATTATGTGGGTTGTGATTATGCATGTGAATTGACTACGCTTGAGTTCAAAGCGAGCGAATGATACAAAAACGTTCATGACATAGTTCATTCTGCATCATCATCATCATCATCATCATCATCATCATCATCATCACCATCATCATCAACATCATCATCATCATCATCATCATCATCATCATCATCATCATCATCATCATCATCATCATCATCATCATCATGTGCCATGCTGGTAATCGTGGGCAGACACGGTTCGCGATCTCACACGATCAGTTCTTTTATTGAATATGTCACGTGCCATGCCGTCTGAATATTTAACTCTTTGTCTTTCCCTAGCTCTTGTCTCATCGGTTTTGCCAGTTGCCACTAAGTTTTGAAGTTTATCTGTCCTCATAACATGCTCAAAGCATCTTGATTGTATACGTCCAATGTATGTAATCAGTTTAGGTGTCGTGTGTTTATTGAAGGGCTTTCTTTGGATTGCTTTCAGCAACCACATTTGCACTGCCATTAGATGTTTCTCAGCTTGTCTGATTATTGTCTTGTATAACATGTATTCAACAGTATAAGTTCTGTAGAGCACTTAGCACTCGCTTTCTCACTGCAATTGACACATTTTTACTGGTTAGTGCGTTTTCAGTCTTGCAAAATATTACCTTTTTCATTTCGATTCCCATTCTAATCTCTTCAAGACATCGCCCATCAGATGTTATGACTGTTCTGAGATAGTTGTACCGATTCTTGTTCTAATCTCTTCAAGACATCTCCCATCAGATGTTATGTCTGTTCTGTGATAGTTGTACCGATTCACCTGTTTAGAAATCTTCACATTTACTTGAATATTACACCGTGATACTTTTTTTTTTCTTTCTTGTAGACGCCCACAATCTATGTTTCCGTAAAATTCTCAAATCTAACCCAAGTTGTTCACTGCGTACTAAAAACTGCAAATCCAGTTAGTTGTCTGCAATCAGTACTGTGTTTTAAGCATATTATGTAGTCGATGTTCTGTCAGCTGATGGCGATTCCTCTTATATTAACTAAATACCTCGTCGGGAACTCTGTGGCGAAGTGGTCAAACCGTTTGACTCGTGCTCCGAAGGATGTGGGTTCGATTCCGGGCCGCGTCCTTCGGTTTACGAGTTAAATGTTTCGGAGACTCCTGTGGGTCGTCGCTAAAAGCTACGGAGTTCGTGCTTTGTGCGACGCTTTCCGTGGTGCGGAAAGAGACCGAGCCATATGGGATAAAAACCGGTGCAATGAAGTCGACCCTATCGACTTTTAAGTACCTCGTAACATTAAATATAACATTATATACCTCGTAACATTTTCACTTTGTAGGGAAACATGTCTCCCTTCTCTAGCCGTAAACAATTTCGCAACAAATAATAACGCTCCCCACCAACACCTCCAGAACAATCACTTAATACGAGCAGCCAGCAACTTACGGACAACTCAAGAGAAACATCCCATAAATTGTTGCTCAGCATCCAGAGGTGACTCACGCCCAAACATCAATTCACAGACTTCCTCCTACCATTGTCACGTGATAGGTCACGCGGCGGTGTCAACAGAATCTATCACCACTCCCAACAAGTGGTGGTTACTTCCGGCCAGCTTGCTGGCCGGTCAAACCTCTCTGAGGCTGAAACCTTGCCGGGGACACCACGTGTACTTTCGCACAGATACAGCAGCCATCTTGGCTTTCCGGAAAATGTCACAGAGTACAGAACTGGCTAATGTAGCAACAATAGCTCCCTGTCAACATTTTTATGGCTTTATCTGAGAATAACAGATAACCCACATTCGAGCAATACCAGTGACTATATGGTTTAATTATATCAGTTGAAGTAGTTTTCACTTCATACGTTGTATAACTACTTTTTTTTAGAACTCTATGTTGTGTAACTTCTGCAGTATGTACCTGAGGAGATGCAGCGAAATATGTCAGGCAATAAATCGTTCAAACTATGGTTTGTGTCTTCGTTATTCAAATTCACTACTGAAAAACATTGTTTTGACAACAGAGATGAAAATTACAATACATGAAATATAATGTTTTGCATATCCTTTACAATACATCGCTGTCAACATCAGCATCTTTCAGCTGATTGTTGATTTCTCGGCAAGATTACGCTTAGTAGTTTGCCATTGCTTTCTGCGCGGCCGGCTCACATACCCCGTAAGTTACCGACGCGATTCGAACCACTGCTGATTCTCACCATCGTCACGTTACCTTACGAGAGTATACGAGATTACGGAGAAAAGTTGCTAACCTCTAGGCCAGGAAGCCGAACGTGTATAATAACCATTATATGTATATGTACTTACTTTATGACAGGAAATTGTAATTTGAATGCAATTTTAAAAAATCCATGTTTGTGTTTATTAAATCATAAAAAAATGAGGTCATGTCATGTATTGATTGTATTTTTAATTGTCATAGTCAAATTGTTTTAAACTACCCTGGATATAATTAATTAGTTGGTAGAGGAGAGGCAAGGAACCACTTAAAGGATATTTTGGGTATAAAAGGGGAATACAATTTTCCAGTTATTTCTGAAGGTTCTCTAAAACTCTATTTCTGATCTCAAACAATTGAGTCAGTACAGCTGAATTAATTAAACGGGCAGGATCACATTGGGAAAAAGGATTATGCATCATTTCTCTCTTTGAGGTTGAGCCATCAATCTCGACGTATCCGACAAATAAAATAAATAAATAAAATAATTAAAAAATAAAAAATAAATAAATAAAAATAAAATACAAATATTAAATTCCCCCCCCCCCCCCCCATTACTGAAATAAGGCAGACAATGTTTTCAAGAAAATGAAATATAGGTAAAGCCCCAGGGTCGGACAATGTCCCTGTAGAAATATATGATATACCGGAAGAACTCGACCTAAAGGACGTACAGAGATCCTTAATGAGATATGTGAGACCAGAGAGGTCTCCTCGGATGTCTGCGGGTCAGTGTTCATCACAACAACTGAAACATCACAATGCCAATCACACAGAACAATCAGTTGAGCGAATCAGGTTACCAAACTACTCTCGCACATGAGAACAGAAAGCGTAATAACAACAATACAGCCAGAAACTCCAGAAGCTCGATGTGATTTTGGTGCAGATAAGGGAACCGTGGCGAAGAGAGTACCGACGCAGTTTGTGATCCAGCATACTGCGTTCGAAACACACCTGCGGGCGATTTGGCATCAGACTGCCTTGCGTTAGTTTTTCTTTTTTTATAAAATGGTAGGGGTTCTGGTCGTTCAGAAAGCAATGGCAGATTACTAAATTTGCCAAGAGATCACAAATAGCCAAAATTTTTTCGGTGTTGACTGCGACGTCCTGCAAAGGATATGCAACTAATTTTATAAGGAACAAGAAATGCAGTTTGGCTGTATCGATGCTCAAGGAAAGATATTTGTGCGTATAAATTGAGCTATATGGGACAACCGCCTAAACTATCTGAGCTACAACAGTAACATCTGAGGAAGATGGCTGTCCCCGCTGCCAAGTGGTTACGCCGCTTCCCACGGGGTTCAAAAGGGTTATGGGTTCGTTTCCCGGGGCAACGTTGTTGGGTTCACGAGTGAAATTTTTTCTCGGAGACTCCGGGGGGTCATCGCTGGAACTAAGGAATTCAGTGCTAAACAAAACAGTCTGTTTGGACCAAACATCGTGCACATTAAAAAAGAACTGTCTGTTTGTGAGCATTACAATTGCGGAAGATACCACGGAAAGAAAAAAATAAGACAATGACTTAAGTGTGGCGATATACCGTCCTTCTGTTCAATTCGAGGTCACAGTGGGGGATATATTTTCCTTCGGGATTGCATCTTAAAACCCCAAAAGGGAAAAATGTATTTTACGAGGGGTATCCACATCAGCGGGGAGATAAAAGAAATTAGTCTTGCATTTAAAATACCCTGCACATGAAAAAGGAGAAAATGTATGTGGGCAGTGTACAAGGCTGGGTAGCAATCTATAATATAGGTACACCCAGCTTTTACAAAACACACACACACACACCACAACACACACACCACACACACACACACACACACCCAAAAATAATATTATATATAAAATATTAATATATATAATATATATATATTTAAAATTATATATATTTTAAATATATATATATATAGCTTGTTTTTTTTAAAACTCAGGCGTAGTCCATACATGTGCTAAACTTTAGGTGCATTGAACTGATTTTTCCCCGTGTTTTAGCTTTCCATCATAAGAGTTAGTTGCATATCCCTTTTTCAGAACGTGCAGTCAATCCCGCAGTTTTTGCTTTCCATCATAAGAGTTAGTTGCATATCCTTTACAGAAAGTTGCAGTCAATCCAGCATGTTTTAGCTTTCCCATCATAAGAGTTTTTGCATATCCTTTACAGAAAAGTTGCAGTCAATCCAGCATGTTTTTGCTTTTTCCCCATAAAAGTTAGTTGCATATCCCTTTTCAGAACGTTCAGTCAATCCAGCATTTTAGCTTTCCATCTAAGTTAGTTACATATCCTTTACAGAAAGTTGCAGTCAATCCAGCTGTTTTTTGCTTTTCCCTCATAAGAGTTAGTTTCATACCTTTACAGAACGTTGTGTAGCAGTGTCAATAGAAGTAACAAGACTTGATCTGGACTGAAACTTTATACTTTATTATGGGGACTTTTTTTGTGGGTTGTAAAACTATGTGGGTTGTAACTGTGTTGGGGTTGAAGGGGGGACTATGTGGGTTGTGATTATGTGGGTTGTGACTATGTAGGTTGTGAATGTGTGGGTTGTGACTATGTGGGTTGTGATATGTAGGTTGTGACTATGGGGGCTGTGACTGTGTGGGTTGTGACTGTGTGGGTTGTGACTGTGTGGGTTGTGACATGGGGGTTTTGTGATTATGTAGGTTGTGACTATGTGGGTTGTGACTATGTGGGCTGTGACTATGTGGGTTGTGACTGTGTGGGTTGTGACTATGGGGGTTGTGATTATGTGGGTATGATATATGGGTTGTGACTATGGGGTTGTTATTATGTGGGTTGTGATTTGGGGTTGTGATTATGTGGGTTGTGATTATGGGGGTTGTGATTATGTGGGGTGTGACTATGTGGGTTGTGATTATGGGGGTTGGATTATGCATGTGAATTGACTACGCTTGAGTTCAAAGCGAGCGAATGATAAAAAAACGTTCATGACATAGTTCATTCTGCACCCTCATCATCATCATCATCATCATCATCATCATCATCATCATCACCATCATCATCAACATCATCATCATCATCATCATCTCATCATCATCATCATCATCATCATCATCATGTGCCATGCTGGTAATCGTGGGCAGACACGGTTCGCGATCTCACACGATCAGTTCTTTTATTGAATATGTCACGTGCCATGCCGTCTGAATATTTAACTCTTTGTTTTTTCCCTAGCTCTTGTTCATCGGTTTTGCCATTTTGCCACTAATTTTTGAAGTTTATTTTCCTCATAACATGCTCAAAGCATCTTGATTGTATACGTCCAAGTATGTAATCAGTTTAGGTGTCGTGTGTTTATTGAAGGGCTTTCTTTGGTTTGCTTTCAGAAACCACTTTTGCACTGCCATTAGATTTTTCTCAGCTTGTCTGATTTTTTGTCTTGTATAACATGTATTCAACAGAAATAAGTTCTGTAGAGCACTTAGCACTCGCTTTCTCACTGCAATTGACACTTTTTTACTGGTTAGTGCGTTTTCAGTCTTGCAAAAATATTCCCTTTTTTCATTTCGATTCCCATTCTAATCTTTTCAGACATCGCCCATCAGATTTTTATGATTTGTTCTGAGATATTTTGTACCGATTCTTGTTCTAATCTCTAAAACATCTCCCATCAGATGTTTTTCTGTTCTGTGATAGTTGTACCGATTCCCCTGTTTAGAAATCTTCACATTTACTTGAATATTACACCGTGATACTTTTTTTTCTTTCTTGTAGACGCCCACAATCTATTTTTCCGTAAAATTCTAAAAATCTAACCCAATTTGTTCACTGCGTACAAAAAAAACTGCAAATCCAGTTAGTTGTCTGCAATCAGTACTTTTTTTTTAAGCATTTATGTAGTCGATGTTCTGTCAGCTGATGGGATTCCTCTTATATTAACTAAATACCTCGTCGGGAACTCTGTGGCGAAGTGGTCAAGCCGTTTGACTCGTGCTCCGAAGGTTGTGGGTTCGATTCCGGGCCGCGTCCTTCGGTTTACGAGTTAAATGTTTCGGAGACTCCTGTGGGTCGTCGCTAAAGCTACGGAGTTCGTGCTTTGTGCGACGCTTTCCGTGGTGCGGAAAGAGACCGAGCCATATGGGATAAAAACCGGTGCAATGAAGTCGACCCTATCGACTTTTAAGCGACTGTTTTTTTAAATACCTCGTAACATTTTCACTTTGTAGGGAAACATGTCTCCCTTCTGTAGCCGTAAAAAATTTTCGCAACAAATAATAACGCTCCCCACCAACACCTCCAGAACAATCACTTAATACGACCCACCCAGCAACTTACGGACAACTCAAGAAAAACATCCCATAAATTGTTGCTCAGCATCCAGAGGTGACTCACGCCCAAACATCAATTCACAGACTTCCCCCTACCATTGTCACGTGATAGGTCACGCGGCGGGTCAACAGAATCTATCACCACCCCCAAACAAGTGGTGGTTACTTCCGGCCAGCTTGCTGGCCGGTCAAACCTCTCTGAGGCTGAAACCTTGCCGGGACACCACGTGTTCTTTCGCACAGATCAGCAGCCTCTTGGCTTTCCGGAAAATGTCACAGAGTACGAAGGCTAATGTAGCAACAATAGCTCCCTGTCAACATTTTTATGGCTTTACTGAGAATAACAGAAAACCCCAAAAATTCGAGCAATACCAGTGACTATATTTTTTAATTATATCAGTTGAAGTAGTTTTCACTTCATACGTTATATAATACTTTTTTTTAGAACTCTATGTTGTGTAACTTTCTGCAGTATGTACCTGAGGAGATGCAGCGAAAATATGTCAGGCAATAAATCGTTCAAACTATGGTTGTATCTTCGTTATTCAAATTCACTACTAAAAAAATTGTTTTGAAAACAGAGATGAAAATTACAATACATGAAATATAATGTTTTGCATACCCTTTACTACATCGCTGTCAACATCAGCATCTTTCAGCTGAATGTTGATTTCTCGGCAAGATTACGCTTAGTAGTTTGCCATTGCTTTCTGCGCGGCCGGCTCACATACCCCGTAAGTTACCGACGCGATTCGAACCACTGCTGATTCTCACCGTCGTCACGTTACCTACGAGAGTATACGAGATTACGGAGAAAAGTTGCTAACCTCTAGGCCAGGAAGCCGAACGTGTATAATAACCATTATATGTATATGTACTTACTTTATGACAGGAAATTGTAATTTTGAATGCAATTTTAAAAAATCCATGTTTGTGTTTATTAAATCATAAAAAAATGAGGTCATGTCATGTATTGATTGTATTTTTAATTGTCATAGTCAAATTGTTTTAAACTACCCTGGATATAATTAATTAGTTGGTAGAGGAGAGGCAAGGAACCACTTAAAGGATATTTTGGGTATAAAAGGGAATACAAATTTTCCAGTTATTTCCTGAAGGTTCTCTAAAACTCTATTTCTGATCTCAAACAATTGAGTCAGTACAGCTGAATTAATTAAACGGGCAGGATCACATTGGGAAAAAGGATTATGCATCATTTCTCTCTTTGAGGTTGAGCCATCAATCTCGACGTATCCGACAAATAAAAATAAATAAATAAAATAATTAAAAAATAAAAAAAATAAATAAATAAAAATAAAATACAAATATTAAATTCCCCCCCCCCCCCCCCCCTTCCATTACTGAAAATAAGGCAGACAATGTTTTCAAGAAAATGAAATATAGGTAAAGCCCCAGGGTCGGACAATGTCCCTGTAGAAATATATGATATACCGGAAGAACTCGACCTAAAGGACGTAACAGAGATCCTTAATGAGATATGTGAGACCAGAGAGGTCTCCTCGGATGTCTGCGGGTCAGTGTTCATCACAACAACTGAAACATCACAATGCCAATCACACAGAACAATCAGTTGAGCGAATCAGGTTACCAAACTACTCTCGCACATGAGAACAGAAAGCGTAATAACAACAATACAGCCAGAAACTCCAGAAGCTCGATGTGATTTTGGTGTAGATAAGGGAACCGTGGCGAAGAGAGTACCGACGCAGTTTGTGATCCAGCATACTGCGTTCGAAACACACCTGCGGGCGATTTGGCATCAGACTGCCTTGCGTTAGTTTTTCTTTTTTTTATAAAATGGTAGGGGTTCTGGTCGTTCAGAAAGCAATGGCAGATTACTAAATGTGCCAAGAGATCACAAATAGCCAAAATTTTTCGGTGTTGACTGCGACGTCCTGCAAAGGATATGCAACTAATTTTATAAGGGAACAAGAAATGCAGTTTGGCTGTATCGATGCTCAAGGAAAGATATTTGTGCGTATAAATTGAGCTATATGGGACAACCGCCTCAACTATCTGAGCTACAGACAGTAACATCTGATGGAAGATGGCTGTCTCCGCTGCCAAGTGGTTACGCCGCTTGCCACGCGGTCCAAAGGTTATGGGTTCGATTCCGGGCAACGTTGTTCGGTTCACGAGTGCAATTTTCTCGGAGACTCCTGGGGGTCATCGCTGGAACTAAGGAGATTCAGTGCTAAACAAAACAGTCTGTTTGGACCAAACATCGTGCACATTCAAATGTAACTGTCTGTTCAGTGAGCATTACAATTGCGGAAGATACCACGGAAAGAAACAAATAAGACAATGACTTAAGTGTGGCGATATACCGTCCTTCTGTTCAATTCGGAGGTCACAGTGGCGATATATTATCCTTCGGCATTGCATCAATTAAAACCACAAGAGGGAAAAATGTATTTTACGAGGCGTATCCACATCAGCGGTGAGATAAGAGAAATTAGTCTTGCATTTAAAAATACCATGCACATGAAAACGGAGAAAGATGTATGTGGACAGTGTACAAGGCTGGGTAGCAATCTATAATATAGGTACACCCAGCTTTCATCAACACACACACACACACACACACACACACACACACACACACACACACACACACACACATATATATATATATATATATATAATATATATATATATATATATATATATATATATATATATATATATATATATATATATATATATATATAGCTTGTTTTTTTTAAAACTCAGGCGTAGTCCATACATGTGCTAATACTTCAGGTGCATTGAACTGATTTTTCCCTGTGTTTTAGCTTTCCATCATAAGAGTTAGTTGCATATCCTTTACAGAACGTTGCAGTCAATCCAGCATGTTTTAGCTTTCCATCATAAGAGTTAGTTGCATATCCTTTACAGAACGTTGCAGTCAATCCAGCATGTTTTAGCTTCCCATCATAAGAGTTAGTTGCATATCCTTTACAGAACGTTGCAGTCAATCCAGCATGTTTTAGCTTTCCATCATAAGAGTTAGTTGCATATCCTTTACAGAACGTTGCAGTCAATCCAGCATGTTTTAGCTTTCCATCATAAGAGTTAGTTACATATCCTTTACAGAACGTTGCAGTCAATCCAGCATGTTTTAGCTTTCCATCATAAGAGTTAGTTGCATATCCTTTACAGAACGTTGTGTAGCAGTGTCAATAGAAGTAACAAGACTTGATCTGGACTGAAACTTTATACTTTATTATCAAGATGACAGGCCGTGTCTTCTCAGCTGGACTATCGGATGTTGACTCCTTAACAACCTAATACGTCACGATTGAGCATCTCCCACCCCTTTCAGTCTCAATGCTCAATCGTGCTGTATCTGTGTTTCCCACTAGATCTTAATTATACCCAATACTGTTACACCTCCCCATGTTAATTAAAGAATTTTCCTTTTAAAGGAAAAATCTTTACTCCTAATCCCCACACTCTATTTCCTCTTTGTATTCTAATCTTCCCTAAAAATCAAGTTTGAGTAAATAATATCTCTTTTACTTCTTCTCCCAGTGATATGGTCTGCTAATAAAACCTCCCCCCATATACTTCTTCTTCGACTTGTATTTATATAATACCCCGTATGATAACCCTGTTAATCCAAACAGTTTTTTTTTTCTTTTCTACATCTTGTAGTTATCTACTACATAATTCTTCATTTCTGGTTCTTTCTTGTTTCCTGTATCAAATATACATAGTATAAGAACAGCTCATAAATTATTTATCGAAATCTTTGACCTTATAAAATTTCTCATTCTTTACTATTCTGGTTCTTTCTTGGCTCATCTAGTTTCCTGTATCAAATATACATATTGTAAGAACAGCTCATAAATTCTTTATCGAAAATTTTGACCTTATACAATTTCTCATTCTTTCAAACCCCAGGACGTACAAAAACAATGTAGTTAGAAAAAGTAAAGAAATGGTGCGCACCAAATAAAAAACATAAAGAATGAATACACGACATGACCACATGGACATACAGTAAATGTACATTTAAGACATTCACCCTTTACCTCCCTTGCCAATAAAAAAAATTTTGTAAAATAATTTTTTACAACACCTTATGAAATATATCATTGTTCGTTACAAAACAATTTGGCATAATTTTTCATAAACCTTCATTTCATGTGTATTTCAGACTGACATTGCCAACCACAATTCTGTTCCAGTTTCGTTACTTCACCTTTTACCATGAGCCCATGTTCATATTTTATGAACACTTTTAATATAATTAAAGCTGGTATTTCACAGCACCTATATCTTGCCCCCGTACATCCCATCCTGCTATTTTATAAATACAGTGACGTGTGTGCAGACCCTGGATACGTCTATCCATTCGTGCGCACACGTTCACCAACCATGGTTTCCCACTAGTTACTGAATGCGTAGCATTCCTTAATTACTCTTAAGTTTCCCCCTACCTTATATCAATGGATAAATTAGTTTTTTATCAACTCTTTTCTGAATGAAAAAACTTAAGCAGAACCTCATCCACCTTAAACTTAAAGTTACTTAACTAACTTTATAACCATGTAACTCCATATATCAAACCATTCATGTAATCGAAATAAAATGAACACAACCCCCAAATTAAATCTGAAAAAAAAAACATTAAAATGACATAACATGCATGTTATCAAAACAGAATAAAAATATTCTATTCTACCTATCACTATTGGACACTTTTACGGACCAATAGTTTTTATCAACTCAAATGCTAAGAACACAATCACCCTACTCTAAATCAATTAATCAACCAATAACAATCATTTTTCAAGACCAAATTATGAAAACAAACTCATTATGAGGCATTACAACTTAGGCTCAATAAAATAAGCAAACAATATCCCTCATCAACTCAAGCATAAAAACGTTTCCTATATGACTCATAACTCATAAAACTTAGACTTCATAAACCCAGTTTTCAACACAATTTTAACTCTCTTAAAATTACTACGTACATTGGCCCACCAGCATTAGGCTCTCATACTCAGTAAAATGACGCATATCCAGTATTTATATGACCGAGAAGACTAAACATTCTATCTGTATATCTGTTAACTACAGATCAATTATGAACATATCTGTTCTATCTACATAAACAAATCAGTAATCCAAAATTATCTCTTTATTATCTCTCAACAGCACATAGCATCCTGAATAAGCTCTTAAGTAAGCACTGTAACCTATATCCAACATTAACTCAATGTAGTAGCCATCTTCTACTTATCAACGTACTTGTGATCTGTCCTGTCTATTATTACTATAACTTGTTAACCCCTATCTTTAAACATGGCATTTCTAACATCAATAAAAACAATACATTCACCCATTGTACTAATATTTCAAGACCACTTTTTCCACCGTTTCGTATACTTCTTCAAACATCAGTTACAATTTTAAATCTTGAAACTTATAACTTGCTATCTGCAGTACTTTCAATTTATCTATCTCTTACGTTTCCACTTCCTCAACAACTCCAAATTTCTCTGAATAAGTGCTAACTCTATATCAACATCTTCTTCTTCGTACAACCTACTAGTCTCCTCCATACTACTATTTGACTCTGACTTTTCATCCATTTCTTCTTCTTCGTCTGTATGTCTCTCTTTAGCTGCCGCTAATCTCTTCCGTTCAACATCCCACCTAATTTGTCGATCACTCTTTCTTAAGGATCTTTCCAGTATAGGTATATCGTCTCCGCTTGTTGAACAATCTCTAATTCTCCTCTGTCTTTTCACTTCTTTATCTCTTTGACTGTCCATTCTTCTTTTCGTTGCTTGCCTAGTATTTTTAAATGGAGCACCTGTGTCTTCCTCCATACTATCATAATGAGTTTCATTTGGCCCTTCTTCTTCCATTCTTTCGGAATTGTCTGTTCTTGTTCTTCGTAACTTGGACTTGCTATCAACTGATTTTGTTCTGGTTCTTTTCTAAGATCTGAGGTTACTGTAGCTTTTCTAAAATCTGGGTTACTGTAGCTTTTCTAAGATCTGGGGTTACTGTGGCTCCCTCTAACAACCTGTTCATCTAAAAATTTCGCATCCGAATAATAATTATTGTTATAATTATTATTTTCTATCTCATTTTCATCTCTTCTTAAGTGTTCAACGTGTGCCCTTGCTATATGTGCTGTGACCTGGTTCTTTATAATATACGATATATTTCCAAGTTTTTCCAAAACGTAATAACCTGGAATCCAACGAGCATCAAACTTAGAGTTTCTCCTATGCTTTTTGTAATAAACTCTATCACCTACCTTAAACTCTTGTAATTTTGTATTTACATTTTTGTACTTTTTCTGTCTTTCCCTAGCTTTTATTATATTATCCCTTAACCTCATATGTGCTTTATGCATTTCTTGTATTATGGTCTCTTGAAAATCTTCACCCATATATTTCCGTCTAGGTTTTAATAAATTATCTATAGGTAATATTGGTTCCCTCCCGTGTATTAAATAAAATGGCGAAAAACCCGTGCTCTCATTTTGATTTGTACGAATAGCGCTAAGAGCAGGCCCCAAAAATAGATCCCAATCTTTTTCATGTTCATCAATAATCTTTGCCACAATGTTGTATAACGTCTGATGTTGACGCTCGTTTTTCGCATTTGACGAAGGTCTATAAAATGAGGTCTTTATATGTCTTATGTTTAAATCTTTTAATAACTTTTCGAATTTTTTATTTACAAATTCTCTACCATTATCTGTAAGTATACTTTGTGGGCAACTAAACCTTGGTACGAACTCCTGTAAAAAAATATTAATAACAGTATCCGCGCTCTTATCTGGAATTGCATAAACCTCTGGCCAAAGACTGTAGATGTCTACTATATGAATTAAATATACATTTCCTGACAATGTTCTGGGGTGTGGACCCGATATGTCTAAACTAATCTTTTGCATTGGGAAGTGAGGAATATCTGTGTCCTGTAATGGAGACTTTATTGTTTTCATGTTCCTTAATCTGCACTTTTCACACGTATCTACATATTTGCATGCAGATTTAAATAAGTTTGGCCAATAATATTTACTTGTAAGTGCTTTCACTAGTTTGTCTCTACCGAGATGTCCATTTTCATCGTGATATGCTTTTAAAAGTTCATTTTCTAAATGCCTTGGAATATATTTCCTTAGTTGTTCATTCTTTTCACACATATAATATAACTGTCCATCCTCTTGTAAGAGCAAATAATTCCTTTTATATTTGTTATCTTCTGTTTCTCGTAATTTTTCCTTTATTTGTATGATTTTTGGGTCCAAATCCTGCTCCTCTTCCATATTGAATTGTGCTAACTGTAGGTCTTCTTCCCTATGTTCCGACTCTTGATCCGATGGTAGACTATCAAATTCTTCCCCATTTATTATAGCAGAATCTAGAATATTTACTTGCCAATTCCGGTCGTCTATCTCTGGTTCGGCTGCCTCCTCTTCTGTATCTTCTGATGACTGTGGATATGGAATTCTAGACAATAAATCAGCGCATGTGTTTATCCTACCTGGTATGTACTCAATTTTCGCGTCGTACCCCTGTAGATTCAATGCCCATGTCTGTATTTTCCTGTTCTGCACTGGAGCTTCTAGAAAAGACTTTAAAGGCATGTGGTCAGTTCTAATGACAAAATTTGCGTTATGTAAGTAGTAATTAAGTTTTTGAAGAGCGTAATGAATCGCGTAAGCCTCCTTCTCGATAGTAGTCCATTTCCTTTGTGATTTACTAAGTTTATGCGACAAGAAGTAGATAGGCCTTTCATTTTTAACCCCTGGTATTCCAGATTCTTTTCCTTCATATGGTTGTACCAAACATGCTCCTACTGCATTGTCCGAAGCATCTGTGTATAGTATCAACTGTTTGTTTAAGTCTGGATGCGTCAACAGTGGTACCAGTGTTAAGCTGTTTTTTAAATAGTCGAAGGCTTTTTGACACTCATCATCCCACTTAAACCTGGCGTACTTGGCTGTTAAATTTGTAATTGGTTCAGCTATCCTTGAAAATGCTGGAATAAACCGCCTATAATACGCACATGTTCCCACAAAAGCACGTACTTCCTTAACGTTTGTTGGAGCAGGTAACTCTTTAATAACCTTTATTTTGTCCTGGTCTGGTTTAATACCCTCTCTATTTATAATATACCCCAAATATTTTGTTTCTGTTTTTAAAAATTGGCACTTACTAAGCTTCAACTTCACATCATGCTTTCTTAACCTGTCAAACACTAGTCTAACATGTTTCAAATGATCCTCCACATCTCCCTTTGTATAGACCAATATATCATCAATATAAGCAAGAGCGAACCTTTGCATACCCTCTAGAACTTCATTTATTAAGAGCATATAGTGTGAGGGCGCCGTCTTGACACCAAAAGGCATTCGTAAGAATTCGTACGAGCCCATGTGGGTACAAAAGGCACTTTTCCGTTGCGCGTCCTCTGACATCGGAATACACCAAAACCCTGACCTTGCGTCTAACGTTGTGAAATATGTAGAGCCATTAAGTAGCCCCAAAATGTCATCAATTACCGGCAGTGGGTATGCTACATTCTTGGTGATTTTGTTCAACGCCCTGTAGTCGCAACAGAAGCGACTCGAACCATCAGGCTTGGCCACTATGACTACCGGAGACGACCATTCTGACTTCGACCTTTTTATTATTCCTGCTTTCAGCATCTCCTCTATTGCCTTTTCCATTATTTCTCTGTTTCTTAATGGAGTTCTATATGGTTTTAAACTTATTGGTGGATGATCTCCTGTGTCTATTTCCATTTTAACTGTTCGTGTCATTCCCAACTCTAAATCATTAATCGCAAACACATCCTGATTTTGCTTTATAAACTGTTCCAACACTTCCTTGTTTTCTGGCGGAGCTTTTAATTGTGACAACAATTCTTGTTCCCTTGTTATTTTGTCTAGTGAATGTATATGGACTTTATTTTCTCTGGATGGATGGATCAATTCATCCATTCTGATTTTCCCTCTTCTTCCGCATCCGCGTCTGTCACTTCTCCTTTCACTAGAAGTTTTCAAATAACTTGTTCCCGACACTTCTGTTCTATTCGTTGCCAATATTTCACTAATGTTATGATCTAATTTTGCTATCACACATCCTCTGTATAACTTGATTTCTCTCCCTGTGTTGTTGATAACCATTACTGGAAAGGTTAAGTGTTTATCCAACTCCATTACTCCATCTGGAACCTCCAAACCAGGCTCATCAATTATTTCCTCTTGTAACTCAGTGATTCTGACTGTGTTTCCTTCTACATAATATGGGTTTCTCTTCAGCTTCGCTTGTATCAAATTAATCGACTGTGGTTTTAACGTCGTTGTCATTTTAACCCTAACTAGTGCTGATATATGCATATCCTCTTCCATATCTATATATACGTCTCTGAATTTTAACTTATGTAAATCATAAAAAAGTCTTATTCCATTCTTTATCAAAAAATCTCTCCCTATCAACATATTTCTATTTAAACCCCTCACTACATGAAAAAGGTGTCTTATGTTGATCCCTCCTAACTTAAAATTTATCATTGTTTGTCCAACTACTTGTAAATTCTGTCCAGTAACAGAGTGTAAATTATTACTACACTTAAATACTCTACAATTTCTTACTATTTTGTATAAAAAACTTTCTTTTACTACACTAACTTGAGCTCCTGAATCTATTAATGTACGGACTCTATACTTCCCTATTTCTAATATACACGAGCTATAATCTGTTTTATCTTCTATAAATTTCTTGACTTCATCCATTTGAAAATATTCTCTGTTCGATCTATTATACTTGTTACTAACATACTCTCTAACACTTGGGACCCTATTATTTACCCTCCTATCATAGGTCCTGTCTAATAGGTAGGGCGCCGATTTTCCTGTGTTCTTGTACCTGTAAAATTCCTGTGTCCATCAACAACATTCCCAGTCACCCTATTATTATCATATCTACCCTGTGTATTCGACTGGACACGCCTGTTATTACAAAAACGAGAAACATGTCCCCGTTGACCACAAACCCAACAGACAATATTTGTGTTATTTGTGTTTCCTACTGACTCACTTGTAGGGTATCTCACATTTCTTCTTTCAACATAATCGCTCCTATTTCTACCTTGTAAAGTTTGTATACCGCCTCTCCTATTCCATCCGAATCTTGTTTGTCCTATTTCCATGGGTTCCTCAACTCTATCGTCTCGACTACTTCCCACTTCTCTTCCTGTTCTTAATCTAAACCTACGTCTCAAATTTTCCTCTTGTACCGCGATATCCACCGCTTGTGATAACCTCTCAGGGTTTTCCCTCATCAACCTAAGTTTCAAACCATCAGATTTGATGCCATCTACAAAAATCCCTACTAACATCCTTTCCACCTCCTCCCCTCGTACATTCTGTCCTAAGAATGCTTCTTCAGCCAGGTTAATCAACCTATCGCTAAACAATTGTACCGTCTCTCCGTTATTTTGTTTAGCCTGCCTCAACACCGAAAACGCATGTTGTGGATCCGTTATTTCTGCATATTTCCTTGCTAGGTCTTCTTTGAACTGTTCCCATGTCTCATCTACCCTAGCCTCTAATTTTCTTCTGATATGATCCGAAACTGGTTCCGTTGCCGTCTGATAAGCCAGTCTCATTTTTTCTTCATCTGTTGCTGAGATCAAATAGGCATATTTTTCTATAGAGGTGACCCATTTCTTATAGTCTCTGGCCTGTCCACTAAACTTTACAATTTCTGTTGCCATCCCTTGTTGTTTAATCACCATATTCAGTCGGCCTACTGCTGTTCCCACGCCTGTCAAAACCTGAGCCAAGTTATCCGGTTCTGCCATGCTGAAAATTACTGAAACAAAGCAAGCAACCAATCAAATAATTACAATTTCCCAAATCCCAAACAGCACAATTCAGTTGGTTATAATATTGTAAGATATTACATTAATCAGAAGAAGCACCAACGATATCCTGTCTGAGCATAGGAAGAATGAACCCTGTCCTCAATAAAAAATTCAAATTTGTGGCAATCAGAAGGTTCCTTGTAGATATAATGTCCACAATAATGTCCTGTACTCCACTCTAATTAAGAAATTCGGAACCTCACGGGAGACCTCGAAATGCACAACTTTTAGTCTGAGTTTATTTCTTTAATTAATCCGTTACCTTCTTTTACCAACTTACGGATTCAGTTCAACCAACCAGAGCCCGCATCAAGTGAAATTTAGTCTCGGAATTCAAGTGGCGGAGTTCAGACATCACTTCTCTTCCCTCAGGTATTTTCGTCCTTCTCATGGGCTGCCAGAAAATTTTTCAACCCCTGGTTGGGTCACATCTCATGGGCTGCCAGACAAATCTTCGACCCCCTGGTTGGGTCCCTTCCTTGATTCTCAAGTGGGTACTTCATCGTCGTATGGAATGGGTCATAGGAATAACGAGGCCCAAAAATGGATTAGGTGTGTTTGGGTCATAGGAATAACGAGGCCCAAAAATGGATTAGGTGTGTTTGGGTCATAGGAATAACGAGGCCCAAAAATGGATTAGGATCAGCCAACGGCTAGTGATGACCTGACCTTGAACGAGTTCGGACTTCTGATAAAATCTTGAACTTAAATTGGAGGCAAGTCCCCTGAAAGTGGCAAGGTTCAAGCAACGGCCAGGTTAGGCCCCTTGTAAATGATACAATTCAAATGTTCAGACAACGACCGTGGTAGGCCATTACCTTCATAATTTGTCCTACAGCATGCCGCCAATGGATAGTTGTTGTTGGCCGGCCTAGATCAACCTCAGATTCTCGGTCGACGGCACCATTTATTACTTCTGTAGCAGTGTCAATAGAAGTAACAAGACTTGATCTGGACTGAAACTTTATACTTTATTATCAAGATGACAGGCCGTGTCTTCTCAGCTGGACTATCGGATGTTGACTCCTTAACAACCTAATACGTCACGATTGAGCATCTCCCACCCCTTTCAGTCTCAATGCTCAATCGTGCTGTATCTGTGTTTCCCACTAGATCTTAATTATACCCAATACTGTTACAGTTGCAGTCAATCCAGCATGTTTTAGCTTTCCATCATAAGAGTTAGTTGCATATCCTTTACAGAACGTTGCAGTCAATCCAGCATGTTTTAGCTTTCCATCATAAGAGTTAGTTGCATATCCTTTACAGAACGTTGCAGTCAATCCAGCATGTTTTAGCTTTCCATCATAAGAGTTAGTTGCATATCCTTTACAGAACGTTGCAGTCAATCCAGCATGTTTTAGCTTTCCATCATAAGAGTTAGTTGCATATCCTTTACAGAACGTTGCAGTCAATCCAGCATGTTTTAGCTTTCCATCATAAGAGTTAGTTGCATATCCTTTACAGAACGTTGCAGTCAATCCAGCATGTTTTAGCTTTCCATCATAAGAGTTAGTTGCATATCCTTTACAGAACGTTGCAGTCAATCCAGCATGTTTTAGCTTTCCATCATAAGAGTTAGTTGCATATCTTTTACAGGACGTTGCAGTCAATCCAGCATGTTTTAGCTTTCCATCATAAGAGTTAGTTGCATATCCTTTACAGAACATTGCAGTCAATCCAGCATGTTTTAGCTTTCCATCATAAGAGTTAGTTGCATATCCTTTACAGAACGTTGCAGTCAATCCAGCATGTTTTAGCTTTCCATCATAAGAGTTAGTTGCATATCCTTTACAGGACGTTGCAGTCAATCCAGCATGTTTTAGCTTTCCATCATAAGAGTTAGTTGCATATCCTTTACAGAACGTTGCAGTCAATCCAGCATGTTTTAGCTTTCCATCATAAGAGTTAGTTGCATATCCTTTACAGAACGTTGCAGTCAATCCAGCATGTTTTAGCTTTCCATCATAAGAGTTAGTTGCATATCCTTTACAGAACGTTGCAGTCAATCCATCATGTTTTGGCTGTTTGTGATTTCTTGGCAAGTTTACCTTCAGTAAGTAGTCTGCCATTCCTTTCTGAACGACCGTCATTGTTGCTAATTCGCCCGGAGCTGTGTTTTGAACACTGTATCCGGGATTAAGAATTACGTCCGTATCGCCTTGGCCACGGAGCAGGTCATGCGACAGAGACAGTGATCATCGCCAACCTCGTCGTTGAGGGTCAGCAAAGCCGAATTGATACGAGTGCTCGTTCTTCAACATCCGGCATGATGATGCCGAGGTAGCGGATTCAACCCCTAGACCGCTAAGTTGTACTAACATGTAGACTTCTCGTCCTTGATATGGGGATGTAAATTACACGTACCTCTGAAGTCGGAGTGGCTTCACCTGATGGGGCACCGGTAAAAGGGAAAGCTCGTCCACATGCAAAAATCAGTCTAGTACACTAGAAGTATGGACTACGCGTGTATGGACTACGCTTGAGTTCAAAGCCAGCAAAAGCAAAAATAAAAAAAAAATCTCCAACGTCTGTTTCAAAACAGACTGTTGTAAAGGAAGAATATGTAGGCCTGCACTGCGCTGTCTTGGCAGGGCCCGTGACCATTACAAGACACCACATTATTATAGATTTATAGCATCAGTTCTGTGACAAAAATTTAAGAAAGAGGAAGTGGTCCAACAGTTAGAATACCAAATTATGTATTCTAGATTTATGGCGTTGAACCCCGACAAGAAACATTTTACACGGATTAAAGAATGAGTTATCGTTTCTAAAATAATCAAGATGGCCTACAAGAACCAACTGGTCTTATTTTGATCTGGACACATAAATGCCATAATTCTAGTTTATTTCTACTTGTTAAGTTTGATTCCGTTATTTGCCTCACCAAATTGTCCTGGCCCTACATCTCTCTTGTCCGCCATTTAAAACATACCCACACAGGAACACAGACATTGCCAGATAATGCCGGCACACTGGCGCGGAATGCCACATTAGAAAATACTTGTAATGGACTGTTGATGACGAGTCGCCAAATCTGGTCGTGCGGGCCACGGTAAAGTGGGCCATCTGGGTTTGTTCTGGTGGGCTCGAGAAAATCAAATGCGTGGGGCGGTTTGGCTTCTAATGGCCGAAGGGTTCCCCAGTGTAATCAAATAAGTGAATTATTAATGCGCGCTTTTAGAACTGGCGGAGACGAGAAGAGGGAGACAAGAGGAAACAGACAATTAGGGGCGGGGGCTCTGCGTTTTAATCAGTAAATTATGGTCATTTAATTACGCACAGCATGGGTCATGAGAAAACACAGATCGGGGATAAAAAACGGTTGACTGTTAGTTGGCATGGGAACAAGAGAAATGATACAAGCAGCTCAAGATGGACTAATAGATAATGGAATTGACTACTGGCTAGCGAGACTAGGGAGGCTGGGGGTGGGAGGGGGGCGGGGAAGAGAGAAGAGTTGTTATTGCCGTTGTCATTACCGTACCCGTATCAATTCTGCGGGTAAAGGAAAAGGATGGGGTAGTTTGGGAAGGGGGGAGGCTGGAGACGGTTTTTTCACCTTTCGCATATCCTTTACAGGACATTGCAGTCAACACCAGCATTTTTAAGCTGTTGTTGATGTCTTGGCAAGTTTTACGTTCAGTAGTTTGCCATTGCTTTCTGAAAGCGACTGGCACACATACTTCCGTAAGTAACCAGCTCGACGCGATCCGCTGCCGAATATCGCTCAGCTGTGTTTCTTACGTGAGTATACGGGATTACGATCAGTGCCCTTAACGCCTACGCCAGGGAGACTGGAGAACGTCAGTATTTAAAAAAAACAAACATGCCCCGAAGCAGGAATCTGATATGGACCTGTGATAGGGCCGTCATATTTTGTAGGCCGGAGTGCAGGAAGGAATGGGTGGTCAGTCTTCTCCTCTGTTAGCGGACGATGAACGCAGGCGTAGATCTGCAATCATGACGTTAGTCGTTAGTTCCGGTTCCAACTTCACGATAAAGGGGCACCCACATAATGCTCCGTTCCTTTGCCAGTGTATATCATACAAAATACCCTTCACTGTCCCATGTGAAGAGTGGAACAAACAGCAGTACCGACAACCCAACTGCACGCACAAGCAAGGACATGCATAAGGCCGCTGCCAGAATGTCAACACACCAGTCCGCCACGAAAATTACAGTTCATCGTCAATGGAAAAGGCAGTCACTAGAAATACAGCAGCTTCACACCCATTACTGCATAATTAAAAACTAGCTAGTTCAGCAACCGACCGCCGCTATTTTCTGAACATGCAGTTCACTATACAAACAACCGCGAATAGATGTAAAAGCACGCCACACGAAATCCACAGCTCACAGTGTCGTTCCAAGCAATTAACTCAGTAGCTGGGCGACGGAACCATGCACTGCTAGGACAAGGCTTAAGCAAACCGTAGCCAGAAGCAACAAACACTTCCTGAGCATTAACAGCTCAACCGCCTATCCGCCATGGTGGACTGGAAATCCATGACATCCATGAAGTTCATAGCGTTATCAGCTAGTTCAGCAACCGACCGCAGCTATTTTCTGAACATGCACTTCACAATACAAACAACCACGGACAGATGTAAAAGCATACCGCACGAAATCAACAATTACTAACTACTATCAATTACAGTAACGGGTCAGCCATTATTGATACAGGTGGCATCTTTTGCAGGGATGTGTGTAATGGCTCAAGAGCCTTTACCTTTGGCCAGGTGGACACGTGATTTGTTGCTCATCTACACAGCCGTGCTGATATAATCTATACCAGTGGTTCTCAACCCTTTTTGGCCCATGCCCCCCTTTACCATATGTTCAGAACGTTATTCCCCCCTTTCGAATTTCCTCCCTATAAATCCTCCCTCCCCCACCTTTACACAGTATACATAAAAATGGAAGCTAAATTTAATAGCACATACTAGAAACAAGTCTAGACATCTACATAAAATGTGATTTGCGGGTCTACTTATGTTATAAAATGAATTTCATTGGGGCGAGAAGTACAGAACCGTAAAATTTAGAGGAAAAAACAATATCAAGTAACTGGTTCTTGTATTAATGCGATCTTGAAATAATCTTAATCCCCCCCCCCCCCCTGGAAACCCTAAAATTCCCCTCTGGGGGGGGGGAGGAAGAATTCCCCACCGGTTGAGAACCACTGCTCTATACATACTCCAACAGTTCCCCGAGTCTCTATGTCCAGCTGTCCGCATGATGACTACAGAGGGGGAGAGAGAACAAGAGATACGGGGGAAAATAGGGGGAAAGAAGAAAAAGAAGAAGAAGAAGAAGAAGAAGAAGAAGAAGAAGAAGAAGAAGAAGAAGAAGAAGAAGAAGAAGAAGAAGAAGAAGAAGCAGCAGCAGCATACAGTCTAATGGGTACTCCATGGGTAACATGATCATTATTACGCTTGCCGCCGTTACTACCCACAGTATTTCCTGATGCCCAGGCAAGGCTGAATCGACGCGGAACTACGACCCGTAGAGGATATGCAACTAACAACCCTCCTCAATGGGGTTCGAACCTTTGAACATGGCATCAGGAGGTAAGTCTGCGCTACGGCAGTTCACCTTCAACAGTGGTTCTCAACCTATTTTGGCCCATTCCCCCCTTTACCTTATGTTCAGACCGTCATTCCCCCCTTTCGAATTTCCTCCCTATAAATCCCCCCACCCCCACGCCTTACACAGTATACATAAAAATAGAAATTTAATAACACATACTAGAACAAGTCTAGACATCTACATAAAACCTGATTTGCGGGTCTATCTACGTTATAAAACGAATTTCATTATGGCGAGAAGCACAGAACCGTAAATTTAGAGGGGAAAAACAATTTCAAGTAACTGGTTCTTGTATTAATGCGATCTTGAAATAATTTTAATTCCTCCCCCGGAAACCCTAAAATTCCCCCATGGGGGGGGGGGGGGGGGGGAATTCCCCACCGGTTGAGAACCACTGCCCTACAAGTTCAGTGAGTACAACTACTCGTTAAGTGACAAGGTGACCAGGTGACGTGGCCGGCACTCAGCACAACGATTAAAGGCTACACGGACACATCATCATTCCGTGTCTGTACCATTAGTATTGGGACTTTTCGCTGGTTGTTGAAGATGAAGACTGATCACGTATGGGAGTATTCGATGTGCTGTGATGTCGGCTGTTAACTTGTTTTTCTTCAGAGTTGGCTCTCTTTGAACGCAAGCGTAGTCCATACACGTCGTACCACTTCTAGTGCGCTGGACTGACTTTTGAGTGTAAATTAGCTTTCCCTATTACCAGTGTCCCTCGCTATCAGGCGAACCCACCCCGACTTAAGAGGTACTTGTAATACGTTACCAAGTCAAGGAAGAGAACGTATATTTTAGTCCAACTGACCGGTGCAGGGTTGAACTCGCTACCTCGGCATCAACACACCGGATGTTTTTAAGAACAAACGCTCTTATCCATTCGGCCATGGTGACCTCAAGTTCTTAACTTAACTTAACTTAACTTAACAGGACTTAACTTAACTTAACTTAACCCAGCTTAACTTAACCCAGCTTAGCTTAACTTAACTTACCTCAGCATAACTCAACTTAACTTAAAATAACTTAACTTAACTTAACTTAACTTAACTCACCTCAACTTAACTTAACTTAACTTAACTTAACTTAACTCATCTTTACTTAATTCAACTTAAGTCAACTTAAGTTAACTCAACTTAACTAAACTGAACTTAACTCAAATTAACTTAACTTAACCCAGCTTAACTTAACCCAGCTTAGCTTAACTTAACTCAGCATAACTTAACTTAACTTAACTTAACTTAACTTAACTTAACTTAACTAACTTAACTTAACTTAACTTAACTTAACATAACTCAACTTAAGCCAGTTTAACTTAACTTAACTCACATTAACTTAACCTAACCCAGCTTAGCTTAACTTAACTTAACTCAGTATAACTTAACTTAACTTAACTTAACTTAACTTAAGTTAACTTAACTTAACTTAACTTAACTCAACTCAGCTTGACTTAACTTATCTTAACCCAGCTTGACTCAGCTCAACTCTGCTTAACTTAACTTAACTTAACTTAACTTAACTTAACTTAACTTAACTTAACTTAACTTAACCCGACTGAGTGAAAAGATGAAACGCAAAACTGAGCACATATAGATCGTTGGAGTACAAGCAATACCAGGGAGCTGTCTTAAAATGATGAAACGAAAACCGGGTCGTGGTGACGTGAGATCTTCCTGTCCTAGTTGCAGTCCCTGGCTGAAATCTCCAGTGGCCTATTTTATTTCAGCCTAAGACGAATGTCTCCTGGGAATGTCAGTATCGATGGACGATGTGTTTCAGGGTTGAAATATGAGGGCTTGATGTCATGTTCCCTTGTCTCCGTGTGTCCTCTTGTCGCTGTTCTCTCTCTCTCTCTCTCTCTCTCTCTCTCTCTCTCTCTCTCTCTCTCTCTCTCTCTCTCTCTCTCTCTCTCTGTTTCTCTTCTAAGATCCCCCTCTCTTTATTTCTCTCTGTTTCTCTCACAATGTCTCTCACTGCGTCTCTCTCTCTCTCTCTCTTCTGTGTGTGTATGTGTGTATGTGTGTGTGTGTGTGTGTGTGTTTCTCTCCAAATCTCTCATTCTGTTTTTCTCTCTGTTTCTCTATCGCTATCTCTGACTCTGTATCTCTCTCTTTTTCTGTGGTTGTGTGTGTGTGTGTGTTTTGTGTTTCTCTCTATCTCAGTCTCTCTCTCTCTCTTTCTTGCTTCTGTGTGTGTGTGTACGCGCGCGCATGCGCACGTGTGTGTGTGTGTGTGTGTGTCTGTGTGTGTATGTGTATGATCTTCCCTCTTTCATTATCTCTTTCTCTCTCTCTCTCTCTCTCTCTCTCTCTCTCTCTCTCTCTCTCTCTCTCTCTCTCTCTCTCTCTCTAGGATTTACCTCCCTGTGTATGTACGAGGAGGTTTCAAATGAAAACCTTTATTGTTTTTATTTGGGTTAATATTTTCTGAAAATGTAAAGACCAAATGTATCATCTTTCAATGCAGTCACCACTGCGTTCAATGCAAGTCCTCCAGTGCCGATAAAGTGCTTGGATTCCTGTAAAATAAATATCTTGGTTGCTTGCAATAAATCGTGCAATATATTGTATTTGCTTCTGTGATTACATTTTCATTGTCAATAGATTTTTCTCAGATTATGAAAATTTGTGTGTTTTCTAAACATAATACACTAGAGATGTACACCAGTAGCTTCTCCTTGCTATGCACCGGGTTTTCTTAGGTTCCACAACACTAACCTTTACCTGCCGCTCTCTGTGCTTTAGAGTTTACAGACGCGATACGTAATCCCGTATACCTGCGTTCGAAACACAGCTGCATGCAATTTGGCAGCAGATCGCGTTGCGTTTTTTTCTCCGCATTGGTATGGATGCCGGTGGTTCAGAAAGCAATGGTAAACAACTGAACGTAAACTTGCCAAGACATCACAACGGCATGACTGCTGGTGTTAACTGCGATGTCCTATAAATAATATGCAGAACAAAAACAAACCTTTATCTAAGAGACAAAAGAGAGATGGAAGATGTACAACAGAGATTAAGAGCAGAATAGGGCAGGCAAAAGCCGCATTTCAGAAAATGAAGAGTGTCTTATGCAATAAGTCGCTATCAATGAATGTAAGAGAGTGCTAAAATGCTATATAGAAACAGGTTTGCTGTATGGCAGCGAATCTTGGAATGTAAATGAACAAATTAGGAAGAACTTAGAAGCAACAGAGATGTGGTTTTTAAGACGAATGTTGCGAATTCCTTGTACTGCCAGAGTAACTAACAACGATTGCCTGAAAGAGGCTAATGAAACTAGAACACTATATACAACAATAAGAAAGAGACAAACAGCTTTACTTTGGTGATGTGATGAGAAGAGAGGCATTGGAGAACACCGTGACAACTGGAAAGATCGAGGGGAAGAGAGGCAGAGGCAGACCAAGAGAAATGATGTTGGACGGATTGAGACGGTGGAATGGAGGAAAATCATCAACAGAGTTGATCCAGAACACCAAAGACCGAGATCTGTGGAGAGCCATGAACGCCTACGCCAGCCGGCACGGCACTTGATGATGATGAAGAGACGAATCTTCAGTGACATAGAAGAGGTTATGTATGCCACCTATTACCCACGGATGGCCATGTCACCAATTCCAATTCCAATTTTAAAAAAAAACAAAAATTCCAAATTCGGTCTCGTTTAACCTGCCTCCTCAGATTTGGTTATTGTTGAGATCCGTGGTTGTGTGGACTGTTAGTCCTAATTCATACTGGTTTTATTGGGTCCGCTCTGTTTGTCGGATAAGGTTATTTTTGTGCTGCCTGGTAATTTCCTTTCTGTCTTATGTTGGTCCTGATAAAGACCGGTCCTTGGTCGGGCCTACTAGGTTCCGCAGACTTTCGTTTGTTGGTTTCTTTCTCTATTAGCACTTCTACGTGCTGGTTGTTTCTTGTGTTGTCCTCACTGGGGCTCGTCCCGGTCATGTCCAGTCCTCATAAGGACTCGATGTAGGCAAAGGCAGAGAATTTAAGTGCAATCTCAGATTGTCTCCCCGGTCAGCCGCCCGCACTCCTCTACGTTTTCTTTCTCATTTTCACCATCGGTGTATGGGTTGGTGCGACAGCAAGACGACCCGATCTCCCTGTCAGCCCTGTTCAGGAGCCCTTCCGGAAGAGCCAACCCACCATCCTGCCACTCACCCCGCTACACTCAGCTGTCCCTCTCAGGACAACCAGGACATCCATCCCCGGCGAGATAGATGGATTTTTTTGGTGTGTTTGTTTGTTACATATACTTTTTTTAAAAAAGCACATACTTTTTTTTTAATATAAAAAAGGAGATAGAGAAATCATATGTCCTTCCGTGTTCTGCATATGAACTGTCTGACCAGCCGCTGTATTTCTGGGTTGCTGTTTGTGCCATGTCACAGAGTTGTGGAGTATTTTATAGAGACAGCTGCCCCACCAGCTAACTCGCCTCCTCTCGAAGACCACTACCTGTGCTGGTCCATGGAGGCTTGTTTGACATATCCGCAGCTGACCTCTATAGCTAGAGGGCTCTCCACAACCGCTACCTTATGGACGCGCCTAGTAAGAGGACAGGTTCGCAATTATGGAACTGTCAAGTGGTGGCAAAATCTCCACCGGGTAGCAAGCAAGACAGGAGGCTTCTGACTATCAGAAGGGGTCCCTCCTCACCGAATGTTTCGGCCCCTTACAAATCCACAAGGCGGGTCGTCTGGGTCATGACTCCCGGACGTTTCCTTCCTGGCGTATTCATCGACAACTTTATATCTTCTCTCATCCACATCGCTAAGTGTGTCTGCCCAGAAGCCATCCCACCCTGGGGGGTGGAGGGGTGGAGTGGGAGGGGAGAAGAGACATGGGACACCCCGTGCACCTCCTAGCGTTGACACTACACCGCGACTGACCGTGAGAAAGCCAGCTTCTTCCCTCGGCGGTTGGCCGCAGTCTTCACCTCTGTCTTGGTGGCAGCTTTGACCCAGTCAATAGACTTTGTTGCTGCCATGTTGGCTTACTACCCCATTCACGACTTGTGTACTCGACCTCCTGCACGCACCCAGCAGAAGTCAGCTCTTCCACTGGGCTAACTATATAAAGACCTTGACCTCCCCCTGACCCTGAACCCTAAACGTAAGCAGATTTGGTGTGACGTTAGACTATCGAATCGCCGTGTGCACTTTCTCGTTTAGAAAGCAATGGCAATCTACTGAACGTACAATTGCCCTGAAAATCACGCTGGGGTTGGGGTTGATTGCAATGTTCTGCAAACGACATACAACCTTTGTTTTTTAGCTTGACTTCGCAATTTTACTTTCAGTATTTGCCATAGCTTTCTATACGCCCATACCATTGAAATCAACGCAGGGCAATTTGCTCACAATTCACCTGCAGTTGGTTGTGAACCATCCATCCGGTATGTTGGAGAATTGAAAAGCTGCGTTCATTAATCCCTAAACCTACTTTATGTATCTTTTCTTAGGTCGTAAATGTTGATCTTTTTCTTCCCTGTTTCTTTATCTGTCCTCTACTAAACCACGCCCATGCTTTCTCTTTACTGCTATCTCCTGCAGCTCACCTCATGTCCACCAGACATGATTCTTCTCATCTCTGCGCCTCTAATGTCGGAGTGGGTTAACTTGAAGGCGAGGGACACTGCTAATAAAGAAAGCTAATCCACACGCAAAATCCAATCCAGTGCTACTATACGTATTGTATATGGACAACGCTTGAGTTTAAAGCTTCTTCTTCTTCAGCGTTCCGAGCCATTGAGGTTCTTTGCTGCAGATACAATCCGTCTCCATTCGTCTCTCTTGTGGACCTTCTCTTGCCAGTCGTTGATTCCAAGTGCTTGTAGGTCTGTATATGTATTATCTCTCCACCGCCTTCTTGGTCTACCTCGGGGTCTACGGTCATTTATTTCCTGAGTGTAAGCGAGTTTTGTTTCCCTATTATCTTCCATTCTTTCTATATGCCCCAGCCATTGTAGTCTATTAGCCTTCATGATACCAGTGATTAGCGGGGACTTAAACAGATCATAAATGTCTTTGTTACTTCTTCTTTTCCACTCTCCACTTTGTGTATCCTTAATGGGTCCAAAGATGCGTCTTAAAATTTTGTTCTCAAAGGTTTGTAACAAGGCTTCGTCTCCTTTCGTTGTACTCCAGGTTTCAGAGCCATACAGCACAACTGGTCTGATCAGTGTTTGTATATTGTGATTTTGGTGTTACGAGATAGCGCCTTTGATTTTAGTAGATGTTGTAGTGCATAGTATATCTTATTTCCAGAGTTGATTCTAGTTTGTATTTCTTCCCTTATGATGTTGGAGCAGTTAAAGATTGTACCCAGGTATTTGTATGTTTCCGTTCTTTTAATGGTCATATTATCTATTTGTATGTGGCCAGAATTTTTAGCCATTCCGTCTCTTGAAATTACCATATATTCTGTCTTATCTTGGTTGATAACCAGCCCCATCTGTTGGGCTTTTTCCTTTAAGTGAGTCAATATTTCCAATGTCTTTTGTTCACTTTGCCCTATAATATCTATATCATCTGCATAACCAAGCAGCTTGGATGTTCCTCCAATATCACATTCCTCCTTTACCTTCCTTACAACTTTCTCTAGAGCCAGATTGAAGAGTAGCGGCGATAGTGCATCACCCTGTTTCAAGCCAGATGTTATTTGGAAGGGGTCTGATTTCCTGCCTTTATATGTTACTATATTATAAGTATCTTCCATGCATAGTCTGGTCATGTTGATTAACTTCCTTGGTATTCCAAATTACTGCATAGCATTCCATAGGCTATTCCTATGGACACTATCATAAGCCTTTTTAAAATCCACAAAAATGTTATGGAGATCTCTTTTATATTCCCAATGTTTCTCGGCTATTTGTCGTAAGATAAATATCTGATCTATTGTTGATCTGTTTTGTCTAAAACCCGCCTGGTAGTCACCTAATATGTCTTCTGAATATGGATTTAGTCTATTTAGTAATACTGCGGATAGTATCTTATAGCTTGTGGACAGTAGTGATATTCCTCTATAATTTCCACATTGGAACTTGTCTTCTTTCTTAAAGATAGGTATCAATAATGACTCTTTCCAGTCATGGGGTAATTCTTCTGTCCTCCAGATTTTTATTATTAGTTCGTATAGCTTTAGATGTAATGCATGGCCACCTGCCTTTATAAATTCAGCAGCAATTCCATCAGTCCCAGTTGCCTTATTGTTTTTAAGTCGTGTGATTACATATAAGATTTCTTCATATGCAGGTTCTTCAATTTGTGGTTCACACGTTAGAACCTCTTCCTGTGGGAAAATGTTACTTGGAGCTTCACAATTTAGTAATTCAACAAAATATTCTTTCCATGTGTTGCACATTTCCTCATTGGTATTTATCATATTCCCATTTTAGTCTTTTAAACCATATGTGTTTTGCTGGTGCCCTCGTTTCATTGACTTCAGTTCTTTAAAAAATTTTCTGGATTCATTTTTCTGGTTTAGTTTCCATATCTTTGATTATATTACTCATATATTCTCGCTTCTGCTGTCGGACTATTTTTGTAGCCTCTTTACATTCATTTCTATAATGCTCTTCCTTTTGGATGTTGTTGATGTCATTTAACCATAAATGTCTGGCATTCTTTTTCCTAATGACTGCTTCTTCACATTTTTGATTGAACCATCTGTTCTTTCTATGCGTGGTTGACACACCGAGACATTCTTCTGCGGTAGATTGAATCGTATTCTTGATGTTCAACCAAGTTTGGTCAACGCTTTCCTCCAAAGGGTTTTGCAGAGTTTCAAGTTTACATTTTATTTCATCTGCAAATTTCTCTTTGACTGTAATTTCTTGTAGTTTTTCTCTGTTATATGTTGGGTGTAATCTTTGTAAATTAGTATAGAAAGCTCTCTTAAGTTTTATTTTAAATTTTGCTCCAACGAGGAAGTGGTCACTGTGGCACTCAGCTCCTCTATAACTTCTGACTTGCTGTATGTTTGATGCATTTCTGTTGTTAATTAAAATGTGATCTATTTGATTATAGGTTCTCTTGTCACATGATTTCCAAGTTTGTTTGTGTATATCCTTTCTTTGTAGTCTGGTACTGCTAATCTGCAGTCCTTTGGCTTCTGCCAGGTTGATGACTCTCCATCCATTATCATTTGAAGTTGTATGTAGGCTTTCCATACCGGCCACTTTTTTTATTAGTTTGCTCTCTACCTTTTTTTGCACTGAAGTCTCCCAGCACAATCAGGATGTCCTGTTTGAGGGTTTCTTCTATGACATCTTCCAGATCATTATAAAAGTCTTCTTTAATATCATCTTCTTTCTCTTCAGTAGGTGCATGTATATTAATCATCGTTACATTTTTCCATTTACCTTTTATTCGTAATTTACTAATCCTGTCATTAACAGCTTTAAAGTTTAGAATGTTCCCCCATAATTCTTTTTTTTGATGACAAATCCTGTTCCTAATTCATGTTTATTTTGGGTGTTTCCTCCATATATTATAATCATTCCATTTTGCTCTAAGTACCCTCTCCTGGCCACCTTATTTCTTGAATTGCTGTTATATCCATTTGATACTCAACCAGCTCCCGCGTTAGTTCTTCGGCCGCTCCAGCTCGATATAGTGCCCGTACATTCCATGTTCCAAATCTCAAAAGTCCTTTAACGTTCCAAGGTCGTTGTCCAAATAAGTCAGTCCGATATCGAGGCTCATGTATCTGTTTCGTAACAAAACAGGTTTTTACAAAGGGGGATGTTAACCCCACGCTTCAACCCCCAACCTGGAGGACCAGGGTGTTTCTCTTTGAAAAAATCCATGTAATTCTCTTTTCACTGTGTTTTTATAACACAACTAGGGTTAGAATTAAATTGTAAGAAGCACATATTATGGTCTACACTAGGAAGAAGGACATATTGCAATGTAATATACAAGTAAATGGAGATGTTTGCTTGTGGGTTCCAGACAAGAGAGTGCCTGGTTATATTGTCTTCAAGTTTTCTGAGTGTGTCTCCCATCCAGTAGCCAGTTTCTATTCCTTAGCTCTTGGTTCAATGGAGTTTGTTTAGATTTCTCCTTGAGCTCCTCTTTGGAAATGTCCACCTTTATTTGCCCCAAGAGTTTAGCAACATCAGCAACTCTAGAGCTGGTGAAAAACTGAAGAAGCCTCACAATTTCCATCAGAGTGACACGGTGTCATGCGATCTGGGCAAATAGAATTGATAATTGAATTTTCACATGACAGGGTAAAAATAGAAGACAGGTGACAAAAACAGGTAATGGTAATTTCGTAATGTGCACTGCTGAAAGCGGTGGCAGGTTCATAACTCCAGGCATCGGTCAGTGTTTGATCACGTGGAGAACCACGGGAGGGGCGGGGGTGTAGGGGTGGGCGGGTGCTGTAATCTGATCCCAAACTCCGTCTTGTCCCTTAATTCTTAACTGATTAAATGACATGGGATGATTAATAGTCTTAAGCGACTTCAAGTATCTCCCCGGGCTTATACACAATAGTTGTCCTAATGGAACTCCCTTTAATTTAATATATTCATTTGAAATCGGTTCGTGCTGCACCGCGCGTCATTGCGTTCGTAGAACATGATCATGTCACAGTCATGTGATAGTTACTGACCAATGAATAAAATAGCACGTGCTTATCGTTCCATGATGTATAGGTTCTGTTTCTGACCGTTGAGAAAACGGCCGGATTGATCCAAAATCTGTCCAAAGAAGCTCATAGAGCGGTGATTCAGTTTCATTTGAAGGATGTCGACCAGTGGACATTCATCGAAGAATGCAGGCAGTGTACGGTAACAAATGTGTGTCGAAGACAACAGTGACAGACTGGGCACGAATGTTTCGGAAAGGATATCAGTTCACGACAGATCTTCGACGGCCGGGTCAAGCGCATATTATTTCAACAGAAAAAACCATCGCCAAAATAGATGCAGCAGTACAGATCAAACGTTGTCGAAGCAAACGTTCGCTAGCGAAAGAATTTGATGTGTCAATTGGGACAATTCAAAAGGTCGTTGGTAAGAAACTGCAATATTGGAAGGTGTGTTCACAGTGGGTACCACGGATGTTGACCGACCACCAAAAAAAAAAAAAAGGAACGCATGGAATGGTGTTTGAACCACTTGCTGCGTTACAGAGTTGAGGGTGATGCATTTCTCTTCCGCATAGTAGCAGGCGATGAACACACCCGTACTTCCTATTTTCTGCTATCCATTTTTGTTTGATCGAAACCTATATTTTGTTTAGCACTGAATCTGTTTAAAGTTCAAACAATTGATCTAAGATTGGCGCCGGATGTTTATCTGGCTTTGAGTTTTCATTGTCTAAATACAAGTGAGGAAGGTGGACGTGAGAAAGGTCCTCCGTGGCGAAGTCTAAGAAGGGTGCAAGCTATCTTCCTCGCGCTCTGAAGGTCGTGGGTTCGTTTTGGGACTGTGTCGTTCAAGCCACAAGCACTATTGTTCCGGAGATCCCATCGCTGGGGCTGCAGTGTTCGTGGTTTGTGCGATGCTTTTGGTAGGTGAGTTGCTGCTATGGATAGAGAGAGGGGAGGAGAGAGAGTGGAAGGTAGAAAGAGAAAGAGAGTGTGGAAGAGAGAGAAAGAGAGAGAGAGAGAAGAGAGAGAGAGAGAGAGAGAGAGAGAGAGAGAGAGAGAGAGAGAGAGAGAGAGAGAGAGAGAAACAAATAAAGAGAACGAACGAACAAACGAGCTATATTTTCAAAGGGTTAAGAATTTGGCACGCAGGCCCGTCTGACATTCTGCCCTTCTTCTCTATTTCCATTGATACATTATTTAATTCAACATCAATTATGAAGCTAATCTTAGACAAGGAAAAAAAAAACAATAAGCATTAAAACACATGAAAAATAATCAATAATGCATGACTCACTGAGGCAATGTTTAACATGGGCAGTATAAATACCTAAGGAAGGTGTGACGTACCATACATGTGGGAATGTTTATTGGCTAGTTGTTGTTTGAGATAATTTTCAATTTTTTAGGGGGGGGGGGGGGCTGAGTGGTCTTGAGGTATGGTGTCCGCCTCGAGTGCTGGAGGTCCCGGGTTCAAACCCCGGTGAGGGCTGGAATTGGATTTTTTTAATGTGGACTTCTAGTAACCAAATTTCCCCTGGTCTCTGGGTAGTGAGATCGGACGTCCGTGTGTATTGCTGCGCACGAAAAAAATCCCTTGGCAGTTGGAAATCGAAAAAGAGTAGCCTAACGGCACTGCCCGGGCAACATTTCGAGTTAAAAATCTACCAAAAGTATTTCAGGATCGTCGCCGGTGCTACGGAGTTCGTGCACTGAGCTGAGATTCTCCGGACTCGGGCTTGAGTTAGGAGTAGAACGGAGCACTTATGAGTTACATCCGTGTGCCGTGATGTTGATCCGTCGACTAAACTAAACTTCCATTTAAAAAAAATAAATATTGGAGCATGTAGTCTGTACTGAGATAGCGTTCAAACTGGTTACGAGTATTTAATCGTGAACATGGTATACCATCGATTGCACAGGTATATCCCGGTGTTTAGCAGTGTGGTTGTCTCTCGTTCAGCTTCCATATACTGTATATAGCCGGCTCTGTGACGAAAGTGTTACGCATGTAATTCGTAATCTGCATACTGAGCTCGAAACACAGCTGCGGGAGATTTGGAAGCAGACCACCTTGCGTTGGTGTCCATACAAAGGTATAAGTGCTGGTCCTTCAGAAAGCAATGGCAAACTACTGAACGTAAACTTGCCAAGAAACCATAAGCAGCCAAAACATGCTGTGGTTGACTGTAACAGGATGTGTAAGGAATTTATATACATGTTTTGCTACACATGTTTTGCTACACATGTTTTGCTACACATGTCCGGCCTATTTTTGGTTTGCGCGCTCGCTGATTTGAACTCAAGCGTAGTTTATACACATGCGACTACTTCTCATGCAACAGAGTGATTTTTGCGTGCGGATTAGCTTTCTCTATTACCAATGTCCTTCGGCATCAGGCGAACCCATGCCATATTCTAAGGTACTTGTAATTTCCGTCACCAAGTCAAGGACGAGAAGTCAACTAAAGTGTCGTTTTTCGTAACTGTCACTTTTCCAACACTAATGAGCGCTCGGTAAATGGTGAGGTTAGTATCACGCCGTCTGCTTTTGCTGTCCAAGGCATTATCCTATCACAGATAGCAGGCCATTATCTGAGAAGTTCAGACGGCCGAAGTGTTATTGTCCACTTCAGCCACGAGAACTGATTGATCTATATGTCAGGGTGCGGGTTTGGTAATGAATGGAACTCACACCTGCACGAGTGTTTGTTAGTACTGGAACACGTTTTGTGACGAGTGTCAAGAGAAGATAATTCTCGGGTTGAACTGGGAGTACGAGTGAAGACTCGGTCCAGGTCGGACGTGTTGTAACGAGGGCGAGAATGGTACATTATATTTTAATTCTGTGTGATAGTCTCTCTGCTTATTTTAGTTGAGAATAACTGTGAGGTTAGATGCGAATGAAGACTTTATTGTAAATGTGAAGCCGCGAAATAAATGATGAAAACAGCGTGGACTTCTGTTATGTCCTTCAGTTAAACGTGTGACGTTGACATGAGAGATGAAGAGAGCGAGTGGCCCGCAAACATGGACAAGCAATCAAGGTTTGATTTCAAAGTATTTAGAAGGATCATTAGCCATTAAATATGGAGCCCAGAAATAGCGCCATGAGTAAATTCCAGCCACGGATCTGACTTGCCAGTAGAATGATAACAAGCAGAAGCGAGTCTAAAGCAGTGGCCTAAAAGTTAGGTCCATGACACTTTACAAATATGGAGCTGTACGATATATCGCACGCTTGTCTAGACATGGAGGCGAGTTCTTTTAATTTACTTTTACATTTATTCTCTGCTTCACATTTCCCAGCTTATGAATATCCACTGCCGATTAAGCAAATATTACACCAAAATTACATATTCACAGCCGATTAAGCAAACGTTACACGAGATGTAAATATTCACAGCCAATTAAGTAAATAATACTCGAGACATAAATATACACAGATGATAAATCAAATATAACAACAGATGTAAATATCCACATGTGATAATAACAACTTAAAACAGACATAAATATCCACACATGATAAAACATATAACAGCAGATATAAATATCCATAGATGATAAAACAAATATAACGACAGACATAAATATCCGCTGACGATAAAACCAATATTATAACAGACATAAATATCCACTGATGATAAAACAAATATAACAACGACATAATTATCCACTGAAGATAAAATAAAAATAACAACGGACATAAATATACACCAATGATAAAACAATTTGACTACACATGTAAATATCCGCAGTTGATGAAACAATACGGCAACAAATGATTTTGTTTACGGAGAGAAATAACAGAAAGTGAGCAAATTTGAACACCTAGGCTCACTACTGACGGGCGATGGGAAAGTGATAACATAAATTACAAGAAGAACGAACATTGCCAAACAAAAATGAAAATAATGAACACGTGTATGGACTGGGACAGGTAGAACAACAATAGTCAGAAAGCCATGAGCAAGTATGTTCCCGTGGTAGCACATGGGTGCGTGCGACAGTAGGGCATTTAACACATCAGCTGAGACGCACACACCGGAATATATATTTCAAGTACCTCAGAAGTCGGAGTGGGTTCACCTGATGACGAGGGACACTAGTAATAATGAAAGCTAATCCACTGGCAAAATTCAATCCAGTGCACGACACTAGAAATAGTAGCGAATGTATGGACAATGCTTGAGTTCATAGAGAGTATGCGCAACACACGCACACATACACGCACACACGCACGCACGCACGCACTCTCACACACACACACGCACGCACGCACGCACGCGCACACACACACGCACACACACACATACACACACACATATACACACACACACACGCACACACACACAAAAAAACACACACACACACGCACGCACGCACGCACACACACACACACACACACGCACGCACGCACGCACGCACGCACACGTGTTGTATGTGTGTGTGTGTGTGTGTGTGTGTAAAAGTGTCACAAAATGACATTTAAAAATTCGCTGTATGGAAATAACAACGAACAGATCGTAGTTAGTTGTTAATACGTTTCTCAGTCCACCGACTATCCTCACTACACATAGAATAATGCAGTCTGTAAGTACCCGATTCTGCCTGGCCTAGAGGTTAGCAACTTTTCTCCGTAATCTCGGATACTCTCGTAAGTAACGTGACGACGGTGAGAATCAGCAGTGGTTCGAATCGCGTCGGTAACTTACGGGGTATGTGAACCGGCCGCTTAGAAAGCAATGGCAAACTACTGAGCGTAATCTTGCCAAGAAATCAACAATCAGCTGAAAGATGCTGATGTTGACAGCGATGTCCTGTAAAGGATATGCTAAACATTTTTTTAAGTACCCGAAGGCCTTCCCCAGTATCTCCCTTGACGTGTGGCAACTGACGACACTAGTTTTATATTGGCTTACTCTTCTTCTTTGGCTTCTCACGTAGCACACTTGTCTGGTTTCACGCCTTTAATTGAATGTTCTTGCAGTCTGGACAAGTTGCAGATTCAGTCATCGCTGAATTCGTTTAAGTGCCCAGCCTTACTGTAAGTTTGGGGTGTATCAGTTTGGTTCATTGCTCGTCAGTCATGTAGAGAAGCCCCGGCCGCAAGTCGGTCAGCTTGTTTATTGTACGAGAGGAAGTCAATAAGTAAGTCACAAATGGCTGTATAAAATATCTAAATATGATAACGTGAAACCAGTTTATTTTTATACATACATTGTCCCTTTATTTCTCAACATAATTTCCACCAACATTGATGCACATATTCCATCGTTTTATCAGTCCTCTCAAACCGGCTGCATAGAACTACATGTTCTGTTGTCTAAACCACGGTTTCACGTCACATTCAACTCATTCAACTTCGGCGTCATTCGCGAAATGTTTCCCGCCAAGGTATGTTTTCAGTGGACTTAGCCCCTAGCGATTTCCCGTAAAGCGGTGCATAATTGGGTAGAAAACAGTTACGAGGGCGAGACAATAAGCAAGTCACACAGCTCTGTGGGATGGCAGGTAAATGAGAACAAAGCACGCAGTTCTATGCAGCCGGTTTGGGAGGACTGATAAAACGATTGGATAAATGCATCAGTGTTGGTGGGAATTATGCTGAGAAATAAAGGGGTAATGTATGTATAAAAATAAACTGGTTTCAAGTTGTTATCATATTTAGTTATTTTTCTACAGCCATTTGTTACTTACTTATTAACTGACCCTCGTAACAGCCTGTGATTATGTTTGATATTTGCCATATGTAAACATCTGTGTTCCGTCCTGGTGGTTTCCTGTGTGAAGTGGACTATGTCGCTAGCTGGAAAGTTATGTGTGGCCTGCTCGTCTATGTGACTGCGAATACCGAGCAATGTTTAATGAAATGATAAGGGAACTTTGGAAACAGGAGATGTCGTATTTAATAGAATGTTGAGAATGTCCAGTACAGAGAAGAAAACACAGGCTGGGGTAATTGTTGTCAAAAGATTTGCAGTTGCACTATATCACACCAACATTGTCCGTGCGTGACGTATGGGTGTATCAATCAATCAATCAATTAAACATGTGCCACGCCGGAAAGCGTGGGCGGTCATGACTCGCCGTTTCTTTAAGCGAATCATAATGTACTAGGCACTTTCAAAGATGTAGTTTGCCGTTGCTTTCCTCTATGGCAGTGACCATACTGGCCAGATGACCGCAACCATTGTCTCTCGAAAGAGATCCTCTGCCTGCCGTCGCGAAACTCGAGACCATAATCAACAAATATCTGTCGGCTATGGGTGCGTACTGAAGGTTTACTGTCACGTACAATAGTCGGATTGGAGCCTCCGTCGGAGGGAGGCGTCGGTTCGTGGAATCGGTTTCAAACCATTTTTAAAAATCCTTATGTGGAAAAATGCTAGGCAGGAGAGACCGCGGAAGACAGAGTAAGATGTATGTGGGGACTGTAATCATCTGGGCGCAAAATATTGTTCGAGATCATTAAAATATCAGACGACGGAGAGATATGGAGACTCGTGATGGCCAATGTCTGCTTCAGATAATTCACGTGATGAAGAAAGATTGAGTACATTGTATCACATACGGTAGCCTGGCCAGCTTTAACAGTGAGAGACAGCCGTGGAGGAACACAGACTTCACTGATGGAGTAGGAATCAAGCAGTAAGTAGGACATAATGTTCCGCCCTGTCTGCACCACTGGAGCACTTATAACCTCACTCAGTCGCTTGTCTTCCCCCTTTCACTGTCCTCACTCCATTACATATTTATTTCTTTATTCGTTCATGCCTGTTTGCTTATACTATGATGTTAGAGGTTGCTTAATTTTATTTTTCTTGTTTTACTTGTTCTCATTGTTCTTGTTCTTGTTGTTCTTCTGGTTATTGTTGTTATTTTTGTTCTTCTTGTTCGGAAGTCGGACACACTGGTCGCTGGCGTGCATAACTGGGTGTGACACACTCCGCTAGAAGGAGGAACGATGAAGAAGAAGTTGACGGGGGAGGAGTAGAAGGAGTAGTAGCAGCAGCAGTACTACTACTACTACTACTACAACTACTACTACTACTACTACTATTCTACTACTACTACGTACGTAGTAGTAGAAGAAGAAGAAGAAGAAGAAGAAGAAGGAGAAGAAGAAGAAGAAGAAGAAGGAGAAGAAGAAGAAGAAGAAGAAGAAGAAGAAGAAGAAGAAGAAGAAGAAGAAGACGAAGAAGAAGAAGAAGAAGAAGAAGAAGAAGAAGAAGAAGAAGAAGAAGAAGAAGAAGAAGAAATTAGACGTCCGAATGTCAATGGCTCAAACAAGTAGTTCTTGTCTGTCCACAACATTCTCATCTCAATAAAAAAAAAAGCCAATTTTCAATTATCCCATAACGTGCATAGATTTAACACACAGATTTGACAAAAAATATTAGCTTCTTGCATAACAAAATCGTGTTATTTTGTTTCTTTCTTCAGTAACAAGATGTATTAAGGGACGCTGCTCGATAAATGTTGTCGAGAAATGTTTTCTCTATTGATTGCGTGCCATTTTAGCCACCCTTAACCCTACGTCCAATTGAATCAACGGAATTCAATTTGCCCGGATCTTGTTTTCAAATACGTGTTCAGATTACATTGAACCTGGCCCGTGTGGCTTGGCCAAAGCCGTCAGAGCCGTCGCTGGGTGAAAAATTGTATTACATTTTAACCCATCAAAGTGTTGGATTCCCTGGCAAGAAATAAATGGGGCTTTATTGTCACGTTTATGACATGATAAATGATTGCATAATAAATTGGTATAAAGATGAGATTACTGGAAATCTTGTTTCAGGGTGAATCGTTTGTGGTGGGGAAATAAATGGGAATGGAAACTTTATTATGTATATCTTTACAAAATTTGTCCATAAGATCGTTTTGTGTCGCTCTCAATCTTCTTATTTCTCTCAGCCTTATCAATCTACACCTCCACTCCCACCCCCATCTCTCGTTTGCGAGCACTCAATAACTGTATAATTCCCCCCTCTCTCTGAATAAGCCTTCTCTCGAAGGATCGCAAACCTCTCTCTGAATAAGTCTGTCTCTCGATGGGTCGTAAGACTCTCTCTGAATAATCTATCACTCGATGAATGGTACACCTCTATCTGAATAAGTCTTTAACTACTCGCTGGAGTTTAGATCATTCTCTATTAGCCTGTCTTTCGCTGGATCTATGACTTTTCCTCGACATTTTATACTCTTTATGTCTTTTCCCCTCTTTTTCTATGCCTGTGATCTCTCTCACTCGACATTATTTCTATGTTTTTAATATCTCTCACCTTATTTCTATAGATTTAATCTCTCGCACTCGAACTTTCTTGTCATCAATTTCTCCCACTCGACCTTATTTCTATGTAGTTAATCTCTCTCATTCGACATTATTTCTGTGTATATACTCTCTCTCTCTCTCTCTCTCTCTCTCTCTCTCTCTCTCTCTCTCTCTCTCTCTCTCTCTCTCTCTCTCTCTCTCTCTCCTCTATCTATCTTTCTATGTCATTAATCTCTCTTACTCGACCTTGTTTCTGAATATTTAATCTCTCTCACTCGATCTGTCTGTGCATTTAAGTTAATCTCTCCCACTCGACCTTATTTCTATATATTTAATCTCTCTCATTCGACCTTATTTCCATCTATGTAATCTCTCTTACTCGATATATTATTTAATCTTTCTCACTCGACCAGTGGCGTCACTGGGGTTGGTGTCACCCAGTGCGGTAAACTCTTGGTGTCACCCCTCTAGACTTTCACCATGGTCTTCTTCCGAGTGTTACTGTACCATATATAATCGCATATAGTAATGTTTGTAAAATAAGTCAAAAAGTTAACAAGGACATAAGAAAGAAAACAAATTGAACAATATAACTTCAATACTTCAGGTAAAACATAAATAAAGAACTTCGACAAACTCGGACAAAGTTAAATTTTTGTTATTTTGCTATGTCTGCTTTGTCAAATTTGCAATTTTTTTTATTTTGGTGTCACTCCTTGATGGTGTCACCCGGTGCGGCCCGCACCCCCCGCACCCCCCTAGTGACGCCCCTGCACTCGACCTTACTTCTAAGCATTTAACCTCTCTCATTCGACCTTATTCTATGTATTTAATATCTCTCACTCGACGTAATTTCTATGTATTTAATCTCTCTCATTAGACATTATTTATATGTATATAATCTCTCTCACTCTTTCTCTCTCTCTTTCTCTCTCTCTCTCTCTCTCTCTCTCTCTCTCTCTCTCTCTCTCTCTCTCTCTCTTCTCTCTCTCTCTCCCGATTTCTCTCGATCATTCTATGTCATTAATACCTCTTACTCGACCTTTTTTATAAATATGTAATCTCTCTCACTCTGTCTTTCTGTGTATTTAATCTCGAGCACTCGATCTTTTTTGTTAGTTAATCTCTCTCACTCGATTTTATTTTTATGTATTTAATCTCTCCCATAATAGAAGCCATCAGATTAGCCCCATTAAACAAATCACCAGGACAGGATGAAATACCAAATGAACTAATTAAAGCAGCAAGGGAAGTAGGAACAGCTTGGCTACATAGACTATTCAACCATGTTTGGGTAGAACAACAGACACCACGAGACTGGGGAAATGTCATAATTATCCCAATTTGGAAAAACAAAGGCAGCAAAAGAGATTGCACACAATACAGAGGCATTTCACTGTTGAGTCATACTGGGAAAATATTTTGCAAAATTCTTGAAAAAAGATTACGAACTACTTTAGAACCCCAGCTAAGCGAAACGCAGCTTGGATTTAGGAAAAACAAAGGATGCACAGACGCCATTTTTGCTCTTAGACAACTTATAGAAAAATCAATTGCATTCAATGAAACACTCTACTTAGCCTTTGTCGACCAAGAAAAGGCATTTGATAGGGTAGATAGAAACAAGCTGTGGGAAATCCTTAAACAATATGGAGTGAGTACACATCTAACAAACCTATGCAGAAGTTTATACAACAACAGTGAATGCATAGTGAGAGCAACTGGAGAACACTCAGAACCCTTCACCATAAGATCTGGAGTACGACAAGGTTGTGTCCTTGTCATCACCTCACCTAAAGATAGAATTAGAGGGCTGCAACTCTAGCCCAAGAGAGACAACCGAGTTGCTCAGACTAAGAAAAGTCCAGAACCTTATCGAAGGTCAACCCTCGAGTTCATGGGTCCGTGGACACTAATGTGGCCCGCCTGAAGCGGGGTCCACGAGGAACTCGAACCGGGTTACCGCCCCCGAATAGCG
>JACEFZ010020496.1:0-12500 GCA_014155875.1 Cepaea nemoralis
ATTTGTTCGCGAACGGCCCATCCGATTGAGATGAATGTTCTACAACAGCCTTCCTTTCATTCCAGAGCTGTCAACTGTCATAGTTTTTTTTTCTTCTTCCTCCTCCTCCCTCCTCCCCCTCCCAAAATACGTACGTAAATATATGATGATGATGATGAAAGAATCCCCGAACCAAAACGCTAGGAAAGGGAAGAAATGACGTGACTACACAGAATCGTCACACGGCAATCATCATCATCAAGTGCCGTGCCGGCTGGCGTAGGCCGTTCATGGCTCTCCGCAGATCTCAGTCTTTGGTTTTTTGGATCAACTCTGCTGCTGATATTCCTCCATGCACGGCAATATCAATAACAATTCATCTTTTTATGTGTAAGGAAGTTATCTACAGTCGTGTAGAAGGGAAGAACTAGGACGAGTATGAATTCGGAATGGCGAACTCTCTCCTCCTCTCTTCTCCTACCCTCTACCTCCTCCCTCACCCTCCTCCTCTTCCTCCTCCTTCTCCCTCTTCCTTCTCCCTCTTCCTCTCCCCTCCTCCTCCATCCTCCTACTCCCTCCGCCTCCTCCCCCTCCTCCCTCATCTTCCCTCCTCCTCCTGCATCTCTCCTCCTCCTCCTGCCTCCTTCTCCCTCAACATCCTCCCTCCTACTTCTCCCCTTCTTCTCCCTCTTCCCTCTTCCTCCTCATCCTACCTCCTCCCTCCTCCTCCCTCGTACCTCCTCCTCCTCCCTCCACCCTCCTCCTCCCTTCTCCTCCTCCCTTTCCTTCCTCCTCCTCCTCCCTCTACCTCCTCCTCCCCCTACCTCTTTCCTCCTCCCTCCTCCTCCTCTTCCACCTCCCTTTCCTTCCTCCCCTCCTCATTCTCCCCTCCTTCCTCCTCCTCCTTCCTTCTTCTCCCTCTGCCTCTCCCCTCCTCCTCCCTCCTCCTCCTCCTCCTTCTCCCTTCTTCTCCTCCTCTCCCCTCCTCCTCCTCCTCCTCCTACCCTCTTACTCTTCCCCTCCTCCCTCTCCCTCCTCTATCCTCCTCCTCCCTCTTCCTCCCCCTTCTTCCTCCTCCTTCCTTCTCCTCCCTCCTCCTCCCTCTTCCTCCTCCTCCTACCTCCTCCCTCCTCCTCTCTCCTCCTCCCTCCTCCCTTTTCCTCCCTCTACCTCCTCCCTCCTCCTCTCCACTCTTCCTCCTACCCTCTTCCTCTTCCCCTCCCCCTCCTCCCTATCCCTCCTCCTCCCTTCACATTTCTCCTCCTCCCTCTTCCTCTCCCCTCCTCCTCCATCCTCCTACTCCTCCGCCTCCTCCCCTCCTCCCTCATCTTCCCTCCTCCTCCTGCCTCTCTCCTCCTCCTCCTGCCTCCTTCTCCCTCAACATCCTCCCTCCTACTTCTCCCTTCTTCTCCCTCTTCCCTCTTCCTCCTCATCCTACCTCCTCCCTCCTCCTCCCTCTACATCCTCCTCCTCCCTCCACCCTCCTCCTCCCTTCTCCTCCTCACCTTTCCTTCTTCCTCCTCCTCCCTCTACCTCCTCCTCCCCCTACCTCTTTCATCCTCCTCCTCCTCCTCTTCCACCTCCCTTTCCTTCCTCCCCTCCTCATTCTCCCTCCTTCCTCCTCCTCCTTCCTTCTTCTCCCTCTGCCTCTCCCCTCCTCCTCCCTCCTCCTCCTCCCTCCTTCTCCCTTCTTCTCCTCCTCTCCCCTCCTCCTCCTCCTCCTACCCTCTTACTCTTCCCCTCCTCCCTCTCCCTCCTCCATCCTCCTCCTCCCTCTTCCTCCCCCTTCTTCCTCCTCCTTCCTTCTCCTCCCTCCTCCTCCCTCTTCCTCCTCCTCCTACCTCCTCCCTCCTCCTCATCTCCTCCTCCCTCCTCCCTTTTTCCTCCCTCTACCTCCTCCCTCCTCCTCTCCACTCTTCCTCCTACCCTCTTCCTCTTCCCCTCCCCCTCCTCCCTATCCCTCCTCCTCCCTTCACATTTCTCCTCCTCCCTCTTCTTCCTCCTCCCTCCTCCTCCTCATCCCTCATCCTCCTTCTTCCTCCTCCTCCTCCCTCCTCCCCCTCCTCCTTCCTCCTCCTCCCTCTCCTCCTCCTCACTCCTCCTCCTCCTCCCTCTACCTCCTCCCTCCTCCTCCTTCACATTCCTCCTCCTCCCTCTTCCTCCTCCTCCCTCCTCCTCCTCCCTCTACCTCCTCCTCCCTTCACATTCCTCCTCCTCCCTCTTCCTCCTCCTCCCTCCTCCTCCTCATCCCTCCTTCTCTCTCCTCCTCCTTCTTCCTCCTTCCTCCTCCTCCTCCCTCCTCCCCCTCCTCCCCCCTCTCCTCCTCCTCACGTCCTCCTCCTCCTCCTCTACCTCCTCCCTCTACCTCCTCCCTCCTCCTCCCTTCACATTCCCCCTCCTCCCTCTTCCTCCTCCTCCCTCCTCCTCATCCCTCCTCCTCCCTTCTCCTCCTCCCTCCTCCTCCTCCTCTACCTCCTCCTCCCTTCACATTCCTCCTCCTCCCTCCTCCTCCTCCCTCCTCCCCTCCTCCTCCTCCCTCTCCGCCTCCTCCCTCCTCCTCTCCCTCTACCTCCTCCTCCTCCCTCCTCCTCCCTCTACCTCCTCCCTCCTCCTCCCTTCACATTCCTCCTCCTCCCTCTTCCTCCTCCCCTCCTCCTCCTCTCTCCGCCTCCCTCCTCCTCCCTCTACCTCCTCCCTCCTCCCCCTTCACATTCCTCCTCCTCCCTCCTCCTCCTCCACCTCCTCCTCTTCCCTCCTCCTCCTCCCCCTCCTTCTCCTCCTCCCTCCTCCTTCTCCCTCTTCCTTCTCCCTCCGCCTCCTCCCTCCTCCTACTCTCTCCCCCTCCTCCCTCCTCCTCCCTCTCCCTCCTCCTCCCTCTCCTCCTCCTGCTCCCTTCTCCTCCTGCGTTCTCCTCCTCCCTCCTTCTCCCTCCTCCTCCCTCTTCCTCCTCCCTCCTCCTCGCCTCCTCCTCCACCCTACTCCTCCTAATCCCTCCTCCTCCCTCCTATTCCTCCCTACTCCTCCTGTCTCCTCCCTCCTCTTCCCTCCTCCACCTCCCTCTTCCTCCTCCCTCCTCCATTTACCCAAGACAGACAGACAGTCAGACAGATAGTCGGGAACGGGATCTTATATGACTACTTATATAATTTAAATGAGATGCTCTCCACCATGGGCTGGGCCGGGTCAGACAGACAGACAGATAGATAGATAGATAGACAGATAGACAGACAGACAGACAGACAGACAGACAGACAGTCGGGAACGGGAACTTATATGACTACTTATATGAATTAAATGAGATGCTCCCCACCAGGAGTTGGGCGATGCCGGGCCGGGTCAGACAGACAGACAGATAGATAGTCGGAACGGGAACTTATATGACTACTTATATGAATTAAATGAGATGCTCCCCATCAGGGTCTGGGCGAAGACGGGCCGGGTCAGACAGACAGACAGACAGATAGACAGACAGACAGACAGACAGATAGTCGGTAACGGGAACGAGAACTTATATGACTACTTATATGAATTAAATGAGATGCTCCCCACCAGGGTCTGGGCGAATCCGGGCCGGGTCAGCTAGTTGTTTATATTATAACCTCCAATTAGTATTCCTGCTTCTCTTTGATCTCTCTCATTATTACTTCGCTATATAAGGAGAAAAGATCTGTATAAATTGCATTGTTTGTGCCCTTTCCTTCCACAAATCCATACTGTTCTTCACTAATTTCCATTTTTATTTTCTTTTTGATTCTTCTCATTATGATTCTGAGTAGAAGCTTAGTGATATGGGTTATAAGGTTAATTGTACGAAAATCTTCACAATCAATTGCTCCTGGTCTTTTTGGTATAGCTATAAATACAGATTTCAGCATATCTCTGGGTAAATATCCACTGCTGTAAATATCATTCAACATTTTGGTTAATATATCTACTCCAAATTCTCCCAATACTTCTAATTCTTCTATTGTGATTTCATCTGGCCCAGCTGTTTTTCCTTTCTTCATACATTTCATAGCGTCAGCGACTTCTTCTTTCAGAATAGGTGGACCTTCTAAGTTACTATCTTCTGTTAATTCTTCCCTTTCTCCTTCATATAATTCTCTTATATACTCATTCCACCTCTTCATTATAGCATCTTCCTCTAATATTATCTTTCCTGTTTTTGATTTCAAACACCCTGTATTTATTCTTATGTTTCTTCCTGTAAGCTCACTGATTAGAACAAAAAACAGAAAAGCACACAGTGAAACCGCAAGATGAAATCCAACAAGAGACCGAGCCGGAACCGCAAGACCGCAGCCCAGCCACAACAATATCCTGCCAGACATCTGAAGAAAACCGAGATGAGCACCCTGATGACGGCAAGGAGAGACCACGGGAATTTACCTTAGCGGAACTCCGAGAAGGGGCAAGAGTGGAGGTGCTCAGGCTCCAGGAATTGAAAAGGTGTTGGGATGAAAGAGGAAAGAAGACACCCAAAAAAACTCAGGAGACCGGTAGAATACCCAGATAGATGCTACGAACCTGCTTATGATCCTGACTACTCGTAATACATAGAAGACGGAGAGAGAAAACCATTTATGACCGCGGAGGAAAAAGTCGAAAGGCAGCAGAAAATCAAACTCGAAAGTGAAAACAGGCGCAAGGAGGAAAATGGAAACGTCGACAAGCTCCTACAGAAACTACACAAAAAAGGAGACAAAAAGACAATATAAAAATTCCTTATAAGGACTGCAGCCAATCAAGCCAGACGAGCAAGGAGCCTACACCAACAAAGAAAATCACAAGAGCAGACGAGCACAAAGGATAGCCACCGACCGATTCCCCAGCTGACGTCATAGACACAACCCAACATAATCAGTCCGAGATAGGACTCACAAGCAGCTTTACAGAGCATAATGACAAAACATGCAGGACTTTGCTGAGACTAGCCTTCATCAGCAAACAAATTCATACACAAACCACAACATATAGTCACGGAGAAGACCCTCCGTTGGCTAAATTAAGGCACACGAACGGGATGAGAAGAATAAAGAGATGTAAAAATGAGAACAATGAAGAGACAATGAAAATTTAAAAAAAAGACTATGTGTTGCTACCTATTTCAGAATCCCGGGCTGTGATACAAACATGGATGTCACGTTGATCCTCTTATATAGACATCCGAGGGAGAACAGCGCTATCGAGAACAAGTCGCCTAATCGGAAGCCTGACATGTGGGCGAAAATGGCACTAGAAAAACGCCGGAGATTACAACTTCAACTGAAGCCAGCAGCAGCCGTGAAGTTTTCAACAGCACCAAGACGAAGCCGCCCAGTTTACCAAAGACCTCCACACAGGAGGAAACAAAAACATTGGAGGACATCACCGGCAAAATACTGCTAAAACAGACAAGTGTGGGAGAAGCCAAACTGTCGGCGATACCAACAGATAAGATACTGATTCTGTTCGAAATCGAGCTGAGAAGAAATAGCATCTACCAGCTCCGCAAGACACCTTATGGAGTAGTGGTCTCCATCACCCAAAACCCAAGGACCACAGCACACATGCAGAAGATTACACAAAAGAAGAAAAAGCCGCCAACAAGCTTCACCACGGCATGACAGTAGAAGCCACTCGACACCGCATGATGAAACGATGGGTCATTAAACGAGTAAAGACCCATCTCACCAACGACCTGATTAGGGAGATGCTGACGAGAGAGAACCGAAAACTCAAGATCACCAGTGCTGAGAGGATCATCTGCAGGAATAACATCCCAACCACAGTCGTCATCGTAACATCGGAGGACCGAGTGATCCCTTAAGTCATTAAATGGGACAAGAAAGAAAAAGCTCCAGCGCACTACATACCGAGAGTGCTGCAGAGTTCTAAGTGCCAAAAGTTCTAGCACAACCGTGCCACCTGCAAGAGTGAGGTAGAGGTATGTAAATATTTCTCTGGACCCCATATATACAGTCAATGCCAGCATGCAAAGACCGATACGGGAATCAGGGGGCCTAGCACTAACAGAAAGTTCGCCAACTGCCTTGGCAACCATGGCGCCAGGTACCTTGGCTGCCCTTGCCACAAGACAGCAAAGAAGCCATGAAGATTGCCATCAAAACTAACTTGCCCTATCAAGAGGCTAGGAGGCAGAATGAGGCGCCCAGTCGACTTACCAAAAGTGACAAAGCGCTACTGAAAGGTCAACTGATGGATCTGAGATCCACTCTCAACAGCATGAAGGAAGAAAAAGACAAGACGCAAGAGACACAGATAACAGCCGCTCAGTGCATCCTGGACGAACTAAAGCAATTTCAGCAGGGTATTGAGCAGGATGTCCTGGAGGAACTATATCAAGTTCAGCAGAAGGTTGAGCAGGATGTCGCTCGAATGGCTGCAATAAAGACCGAGACAGGATAAACTCTATTCAAAATTCAAGAAGACAGAGAAAAGACAGATGAAATTATATTCAAAATGCAAGAAGAGAGAGAGAGACAAGGCAGAAGAAACTCTCAAACAGATTCAAGAAGAAAGAGAACAAATAGACCTGCTGAAGAACAAGTCTGAAACACATAAACCAGGAGATGCAAAGGCCCAGACGGAAGAAAAAGCAATGGAAGAAGAAATAGAGGAAGAGAACCAGAACTACAGCGACCTAGACCAAGAGTGGAGGGGGGTCGGGAGAAGAAACGGCTGGTCACCTCATGGACCGAATCTGCAACCCGCGCACGACACAAGGTATCAGAGAAGACCCAGACGATACGAAGATAGATTAAGACGGGGAAATAGGTGGAACATCATGAGAGACGACAACTGGTAAAAGCTTCCTGAAGGACATAGCACGGTATGATGGGGTGGGTAAACAATTACTCCAGGCCTCAACAAGTGCGCAACCCTGTCCAGACATGTAAAACTACAAGGATGAAACGAACACAACTGCAGCAACGCAACTCTTTCAAGGACGCAGATATACGCACCTATATTTTCGAAATAAGAAGTGTTAGATAAACCATAAAGGCCCCAAATACAGCCAAGTCGATATAGTCGAGTGTTGAACGGGGCCATTCGTCTCAGCTGAACTGGAACTGGAAATAGTATGTGGATTATGGCGACCTGAGTGGGGGATGGTAACGGTACAGTGAAGATCCCGGGTAAAAGAGTGGAAGTGTTACATGAAAAAAGGGGCAGGAAGGTAAGGTTGGAAACTGGAAGCACTGGATATATGATGGTTGTCCGAGAGTGAAACCGAAGAAGGAGCCCCTGTGGATGTCAGTGCAATACATGACTGGGTACCAGTGAATGAGTTGGCCATGTTGGACGAATATTACAGAACAATGATGGTGATAATAACGAAACTCATTGTATGTACTCCCGTATGTGTGTACCAAGATAATCCTATGATCTTGTTGGACTGATATATGTGAGCGGACATACATACATCTACCATAATCAACAACCATTCATACAATGGTAAACAAACACATGTGTATGGTATATTTGAGAAATTAGAGAGAGACAGAGAGAGAGAGAGAGAGACAGAGAGAGAGAGAGAGAGAGAGAGAGAGAGAGAGAGAGAGAGAGAGGGAGAGAGAGAGAGAAGAGAGACATAGGGAGAGAGAGGGAGAGAGGAATTGGTATAACACTTGCGAAATACCACATGGAGTACGCAGAATTATAAGGATTAAATGTACGAGGCTTCACTCATACTGTTCCATATGAAACAGGGTCAGTAGGGTTGATTGTTATACAAGGTATTGTAGGATCAAATCCCCCAATGCATTGATATTGGGATTCTATAAGATAAGACCACCGGTAATCCATATGATATGGGAAGGCCGTGTGACCATAGGCTGTGTGTCAGGTCTTAGTCAGATATGACTGAGCTACCGTATGACAGTAGACGATACAACCTGATTTCTGTTAGTGCCGAATGTTGCGTGGCGCTTACCAAAGCCGACACCCCATATTGTGACAACGGCTTCAGGCGGAAGAGCGCACTATGGAGGGTACCAGCCTTATCCCGGTTCAATGAAATGCAGCCTAAAAACGAAATGTCATGGCAGGGCAGACCAGGCCCTAAGCCTTGGATTGCAGCTGGTATAGGATCGAAGCTCCGACAGGCGGGAAGTTAGAGCATTGCTTTGCTGATCCGACAGCTTCTGCAGCTTGTCTTGTTCCAGATGTATATGTGTTACCTTTCCTCTGGAGTGAAATAGGCAGGCCGAGAGAGGGATCGTGTTGCATGGGCAACACAGGGTCTCTACATTTTAGCCCAGGCTTTGTGCTATGGAGAGGCAATAACTCCATCCCTGGTTTAACCGGTCTCGGAATCAAAGCGAAAGGTAACTGTTACGGGTTATAAATCCTTATCAATAGGCGTAGACATGGGGCGCCACGGGTTGCCTCTGACGGTGGCAGACACCTACAGGTGTCACTGATCAGCTACCGCCCGCCTCAAGCTGGACAGCCCCCTGCCAATTGGGTGTTGATCCGTCCACAGCCTGCCTGCTTCAATTGGTGCTTAGAGCTAGGACAAAATCTGAATAACAAGCTGTAAACAAATGCACCAAGTACTAATAAAAAGAAAAATGGAAACCTAAAGCTACGGCTTGCAACCTGAAACGTAAGAACCATGTGTCCAGGATTTTCCATTGACTTGACCAATATTAACGATGTGAGGAAAACTGCTGTGATTGATGCCGAACTCAATCGTCTTACCATTGATATTGCTGACCTGCAGGAGACTCGAGGAAAGCAATTACACTTTTTTGGAAGGGTAGAGGACAGGCAGAAAAAAGACAACATGGTGTGGGCTGTGAAGTGAAGAATTCGCTACAGGGAATTATTGTAATTCCAGCAGGAGGTAATGAAAGACTATTATCCCTGCGCTTGGCAATCTCTTGTGGTTTTGCACCAATTATTACTGTATATGCACCTACACTCGATTCCTCTGATGATGTGAAGGATTCGTTCTATGAGGAGTTAGACTCCGTGATCAAGGCAGTTCCAAAATCTGACTACATTTATATGCTCGGTGATTTCAATGCTCGTGTGGGCAAGGACTCGAGTTCATGGCCAGTGTGCCTTGGAAAATACAACATCGGTCGCATGAATGAAAATGGGCAAAGGCTGCTGGAGCATTGCACCAGAAATGACCTATGTATTACAAACTCCTTTTTTAAAACAAAAGAGATGCATAAGGTCACATGGAAACATCCAAGATCCGGCCATTGGCATCAGCTGGACTTCATCATCACACGGAGACAACATTTGAACCATACATCATTGACTCGAAGTTAAGGAAATGCTGACTGTGATACGGATCTTTCTTTGGTTGTTGCAAGGGTTAGACTGAGACCAAAGAGAATCTACACAGCTAAACACAAATCTAGCCCCAGGAGTAATATTATTAACACTCGCGATCCTTAAAAGTGCTTTGAGTTTCAACAACAATTTGAAGACGCTTTCACTGATACACCAGAAAATTGTACAGTAAATGAAAAGTAGGGTAAACTGAAGGAAAGTATTTATAAAACTGTCGTATGGGTTTACGGCCTTGTGGATCATAAGAGGCAGGACGGGTTTGCGGCCAACAGCCAGATACTGCAGTCCTTGATTTATAAGAAGAAGGAAAGGACAACTCGTAACACTATGAGTGAGCTGAAGCAAGCTAGGAAGAATGTGAAAAAGGCTGCCAGGCAGTGTGCAAATGACTATTGGATCAAGTTATGTGAATCCATTCAAAATGCAAGTGATAAGGGAAACATCAAACGCATGTATGAAGGAATAAAGAAAGCCTCGGGTCCAATGATCAAAAGAAGTGTGCCATTGAAAACCTTGACTGGAGAGATTATCACTGATACGGAACAGCAAATGGATAGATGGACAGAGCCCTATTTGGAACTTTACTCAAGTGAGACCAAACTAGCGGATGATGCTCGCAACGCCATAGACACCCTACTGTGACGAAACGGACCAGATCTCGTGCCCTTACTCTGTATTAAATCCCTTCAGTGGGAAAGAGACGAGTCGTCTCCCGTCAGATCTGAAAATAGCTAGGGAAATCCCCAGCTAAAATAGTCCCTGACGATAGATTTCGAGAATATTCTAGGTTATTCGAGAAAGAAATAGGCAGAATGTGTACGTGAATTTGCAATCACGTTGGACCCACTGATCCATCGGGTTGCACGTGATTCTGGACTTCTCCGTGACCCATGAGATTCACTGAGGTCAAGGAGAATTTGAAACTGCGCAATCAGCTTTAAGCTGTCAGTCGCCACCCAACTATCACCAGAGACGGCCACAATTTACTGACTGCTGTGAAATGTCTTTTCAACCGTATGCCAGTACGGAACAGCAAGGGAGTCAAGTAGTGATGTGATTTTCTAGTAAAGGTAATACCGTAATACTTTATTAAGTAGCCGTGGTCCTTAAGTAAAACGCCGGACGCAAATTTGTTTGTCACCGCAACGCGAATATATTTCCGCCGCCTGTCTGCATAGGTAATTAGCAGTATCGATCGGCTAGTTAATGTTTAGGTCAGAAGCCGGGAGTAACAACAGGTGTTTGTAAGCGTTAACACATCAGGCGTGTGTAATTAGTCCCAACTGCTCAGCTGTGTAAAATTGACAGTATTGTAAGAGATATCCTTATAGTTGTTATAGTAAAAATATATTTACATTTATTGTCAGTGCTGACTTTTCTGTGAAATTATCACTGCTACTTGGGAGTGTGTTTTAGGTAATTTAACAGCTATGTTAGTAAGTGTGTTAACAACTTTAATCAGTGATTGCATAGTTAGCGCTGTGATAACTTTTGACACTAGTTAGGCTGTGTGATGTTAGAGACATTATTAGTGATGAATTATCGGTTTGAGCCAGCTAGTGATCTGTTATTCGCTAGATAGATAGTGTTGTAAATTATGCCTTATATAGATGGTGGTGATTACTTCCTGGAATCAAGGTGTTATTTCCAACAGGATGTGGAGGTAAGTATTTGCCAAGTGAGGGCGCCACTGCTTTTACACCTCTATGTGGGATTGTCACTACATGTGTAATGTGCTTGCTTGACTGTGTGTGTGTGTGTGTGTGTGTGTGTGTGTGTGTGTGTTGTGCCTGCCTGCCTGCCTGTGTGTATTTTGCCTGACTGACAGAGTGTATTGGTATGCGCTATCGAAGTTGTGTCACCGGCCCGACGGAATAGATTTGCATGGTTGATCATGGTTGTGTCACAGGCCCGACCGAATTGATTGGCTTGCGTGATCGAGGTTGATGTACCCGTTCGACCGTGTTGATTGTGCATGACCGACCGAGAGCGATACGACGTGCTGTACGCGAGGCCAGTGCTTTGTGCTGATTCGAACTATGAGCAGAACGTTGAAGTAGGGCTCTACGGTTCTTCTCTTCTGCAAACCTGACCCTGTTAGTGGGGTAACCTATCCAGTAGGAAGTGGAGTTACAACCGAGCCATTTAAGGAACATTTGCGGGAGGACTGAAGATTTAGGGGATGAGGGGCTGGATGCCACTCTAAACAGGACGACGTGGTCTAAATCGCCACGGAACAAGGTGCTCTTGCCCGACCGCTGCTGTGGGAAAGATTTCTCGGTGGATTGCAACCAAATCTGTGATAGACCGGCACAGACTTGACAGCCAGGAGACAAGGTCAAATATTAAAGGTCAAACCTGTTCTGGGACAGAGATCCCAGTTGGAAAAGCATTTGCTTTGTTTATGAGTTGTTAATTAGTTATTAACGAGTCATGATGTGATAATTTGTTAGTGCTATGTTAATTAATTATGATGTATATAATTTATTGATGTTGTGGAGTTATTAATGAATTATGTTTAATTAATTGATCAATGGGTTAAGTGATTAATTAATTGTTGAGTTCTATCAGTGAGGAGGATTTGTCCGGTTGGACACCTCCTAGATAATGAAACCTCTACACTGAAAGATAAGTAGGTGTATTTTATGGTTGTTGTTGGAGGAGAAATGGATGACTGGAATAACACCAGGTAGTGGGATACCGTGACAGAGTCAATCAGCCTATTCTGGTGCTATAGGGCCGGATGTTGCCCAGACGAGTTACTTAACTATGTTCTAGCGTACTAATGCACCCTCATGCATATACTACTTTGTTAAGAGAGTTGATCTACCATGTTGATGATCTCTTATATCATATTATGACACACACACACACACACACACACACACACACACATATATATATATATATATATATATATATATATATATATATATATATATATATATATATATATGTTGTGGTTGAGGTGTATGTTAGTCCTAGTTGTAGTTGAATACTCACACCGAACTCCATGTTTCAGGGTATATTTATATTATGGAGATTCGAGGAGTTCGACCATAAACTAAATGGGACCAGCTCGTGAAGATTTCGACGAAGATTTGGTCAAGCAGATCCAGGTTGGGTCTAGGACTGATGCGTCTCCTGATTCATGCCAGTAAGGTACTGGTGAATTTCTATGCCACCTCAAGGTAACTCTTCAGAGACAT
>JACEFZ010020496.1:17500-77500 GCA_014155875.1 Cepaea nemoralis
TTTTTAATAATATAACATGCATAGTTGGATACCTCTTGAAAAAACAAAGCCTTATTCAAGTCTGCACGTCAATTGTAAGCTGGGATATTAATTGTTGTATGTCAGTTTATTATTTAACATTGGCATATTGGTAAAGCCGGTATCTCTTGCCGAGGGGTTACACCACTGACATAAGCCTGGGTCATTGACATTGAGGTGAGTGACCGGGCATGAGGAAGAATGGAGATGAGAGTGGGAGACAGTAAAGTGACTGACCTGGCTATGAGAAAACAGCCAGTCCTGAGAAATAAAATAGTGAGGGTAGAGGAAAAAAAAAACCCTAAGGCGGATGGGGCGAAAGACAGTTGTGTGTTGTGTGAAGACAGGAGACTGAAAAGTCAGTGAGAGAAGAGACTGACTGCGGGGCAGGTCGTTTCAGAGAGTTGAGTTTGAGATACCAAGGTAGTCGGTAGTCCACGGGCAACGGGGTTGTGTTATGCTCCGAGTTGTGAAGACAGGCCTGAACCAGAGTGGGTTCTATAGTTGAGCAGTGGCTCCAACCCAATGTGTGGGTTGTATTGTGGGAGATCCAGCCGTGGATAGTAGCTGGATTACCTGTCTTGTGGATTGAGATTAGAAGCAGGCCGTGAGAAGGCATTGATGTGTGCTGGTTAAATTGTGAGGAGGATATTTATATTCTATGGATTACATTATGTTTCTGGATGTATAAACATTTTCCGTTTGTCCGTCTTATTTCTGTAATAAAGGATTATGAGCGCCAACGGAATCTTGTTTAATGCCTGGTGAATATGCACTGCGGGGGTGAGTTATATTGCAAGACAGATATCTCCATTGACACACCATGAGTATCGTTACCTAGACAACGACCATCACACGACAATATCATGCAAAGATCATCAAGAAAAGAACATTGATATTATCATCAAGAACGACGTGTGACATCTGGGCGCTCCTCGCTTAGTAAGGAGTATCTGGAAGGCTACGTACGGTCAAGAACATTATAGACAGTGTTGTCATTCGGAGATATTTGTGGGCTCTTCGCTGAAAGAGAGGAGTTATTATCGGTGACTTCGTTCCATCAATTTAGACAGTACTGCGTCACGAGATTAACAGCAATTCTTTTGTGAGTTTGAGACGCCACATCGAAGAAAAACTGTCAGCGCGCGGGGAGGGTACGTGGCGAAAATCACAAGATAGCAGACAGTTCAAGTGAAGTTCACGACAGGTAAATTAACGACCGTCAGTACACGTAAACAGACGAGACAGGGCGCCAGGAGAATTAACGCTGTACAAATCGACCGGGAGAGTCCATTACGGTGACAGGTAAATTTGATACCAGACAGGAGTGCTGAAACTAGCAGACGCGGCGATGAAAGACCAGTGTTGAATCCAGAGTGGCGAGGGCAGTGTGTGTGTGTGTGTGTGTAGGACATTACCGCTGTCGGTGATAAAGACACGCCATACAGACTAACCGGGAGAGTCGATTGCAGTAGCAGGGGTGTTTGGTCAAGGACAGCACAGGTAAAATCGAGTGGACAGCGAGTTGTTTGCAACAAGAGCGGTCAGTCCTAGTGTGTGTGTGTTTGACAGGATTGAACCAAAGATTGGAGACAGCGAGCAATTTCGTCTCAACAGATGGTGTGTGTGTGTGCTGGAGGCAACGCACTGTGTTGGTCGCGGGTCGACAAGTGAACACAACGGGGGAGGCCGGTGGAAGTGTGAGTCTCCACGGACAATTCGGGTCAGCGCTGTTTACGAGAACATTGAACTCCCGGGAAGTGGAGAGTTAATGAATGTGTAGAATACAGTGAGAAAATTGACAGTAGCTGATTGACCGGAAAGATACGACGGGGGAGAGGTACGTTAACCCCTACCACAGCCGTGCGGGGGCAGAAGTGGAAAGTGTTTGTTTATGACGGGAAAAGTGTCCGGTCAGTTTACAGTGTGTATTAGTGTGACAAAGAGTACTCAGGTACTGACTTGAGGTGTCCGGCAAGGTCAAGGCCGTGGACAGTGGAAAGTTACTGAGATGTTCCATAGTGGAACTGGATAAACAAGCTGTTTTTGTGTGAAACAAGACTTTATGGTCGCCTTTGTTAAAAGCCCTTTGTGTTCATTACTTTATAATCAGCAAACATTTTGTCAACGATTGATGACGTGGCATCTCCGCGAACATAGTTGCATACAGTTGCCAAAAAGAACTGACTGTACAGAGTGAAAGCGTTGAACATTTATTGCCATTATTTTGGTCTTTTCTTTTGGTGAATCTATAACATTAATGATACAGCGAAGCGCCATCTCCGCAACGAAAGTAACAACATATCGAAAGAACACTTTGGATTATTACTGTGGTACCACCACGTACAGAGAAAGTACAATAACGTTACGGACTGTGTCGAGACAGAACAGTTTGGATATCACTATCATCTTCAACTTTTGTCGACAGTTGGAACTGGTGATCACCACGTGAATTCAGGAACCACTCAACAAAACAAGTCGCTTTGAAATCTAGCGTCGTAGACATTTCCAGCCGAATGCGAATTACTATTAATACGAACAAAAAATAAAAAGAACTTGCGGCGACGGATTTATGGGCACATATTTGTCGGCCAACGAGTTGGACATTCTGTTTGCTGCTCATTGTCTTATAAATATTGTTTTCGGTTGTTAAGCTGTTACTTGTCTGTGGTCCAGTGTTTGTCAAGAGTAGGGGATTTTTTGGGGTGTTTCTCGAGAGTCGGGAAACAGCAAAAAAAAAAAAATTTTTTTTTTCTTTCTGGTGCTTATGATATTTTTGTAAGGAAAACGTTAATGAGATAACGTGTCGTGCAGTGGCATTGGAATAGTCTTAACCAATATCTAGAGCCGAGTTGTCTGACGTCAAATTTGTGTATATGTTGATGCTATAAATTTGTTTTGTTTCTCTTTCTTTTCATAATATTTGCATATGATATTTGCTGTGTTCGGATATATGTTATTATTGTGCACTTTTGTCGTGTCTACTATCTAGTGGTATCTGAGTCAGTTTATATGTTACGCGCACTGTGGGTGTCCCTACACAAGCTTGTGGTTGTTACTGTTGTTTAATTCTGTGTGATCACCGTCTCCGTGTACTTGGCTTGTGAAGTCTAGCGTTGGATAGTCATCACTTAGTGTTATCATCCATTTGTTTGTATATGTATTTATATGTATGTTTAACAATATTTCCAGGGACTTTATGAACTTGTGGTCATATATATATATACGAGGGAGTATAGGTCATACTTCCCCCCTCACTACCTAGTGCTTATAGAGTGACTGGGTGAGTACAGAGTGATATTGTAGCACTACGGATTTACGTACACAGGGAGTGCGGGTGTACTTCGGGAAGTGACACAAAGACTAACAGCAGAGTCTGTACATTTATAGTTGGCTGATTCACAGCCACGTGTCCACAAGTACAAGATGCCTACGTTAATGGATTATATTGAGGCAGGTGAAAGAATAGGCCTGAAAGGTAAAGAGTTACAGGAGTATGCAGAAGCGAAAGAACAAATGCAGACGGAAAGAGAGGAGAGGCATAATGAACGCGAGGCAAAGCGTCTACAGGAAGAGAAAGAGACGCAAGTAAAACTAGCTGAAATGGAAAACAAACGTCTACAGGAAGTAAAGTTAGCTGAAATGGAAATTGAGAAAGAGAAGATCAAGTGTCAGATGCAAACTGAAATCGAGTTAAGAAAACTAGAACTATCTTCGAAGGGTCAAAGTGAGGAAAGCAGAAAACCTTCGCAGTCGTCACAGAGATTAAAACTGCCATACTTTACGGACCGAGACAACCTTGAAGCTTATCTTGACAGATATCAGGCATCAGCGAAAGTGTTAGGCATCCCAGAAGAACAGTATGCTATTAGACTAGGTGAGCTTCTAACGGGCAAGGCACTAGACACCATGTTCAATTTACCTGTAGAAGAAAGAAACAACTACACTATCTTACGTCAACGTTTGTTGACTCAGTTCCAACTCACTGAGCATGGATATAGAACAAAGTTTAGACAGTTAGTGCCAGAGGCAAATCAAGATTTCACAGACTTTGTTAACACAGTCAAGAACACATTTAACAAATGGATGGAGCTTGCAGAAGTAGGGAAAGATTTTAGTTAGTTAGTTAGTTAGTTAGTTAGTCGACAGATCATCCTCGTTGCACATCGAACCATTCAGTCCATAAGTGCTCTGATCCCCTTCTCAGCAAATCCCGCAGCGTGTAGCGGCTAACGACGCCAGTTCTGTGTTGGTTTATCAATCTTCTTTGGCTTCATGCGTAGTGTTCTTGTTTGGCCACCCCTCTTTTAATTTGCTGCTCCCGCAGTCTGGCCATTGTTGTAGATTCACAGTCATCACTTGGTTCTCGCAAAAGTCTCACTTCTCGTAGAGCATTCAGAATGTCAGCCTGGTCCATGGCGCGTCCGCCCTCCACAGTAGCCTCACCTGCGAGCTTGTCAGCCCGCTCATTTCCTTGTACTCCCGCATGACCTGGCACGAAGATGAAACTAATCTTTGCCAGCCGAGACCGCTTCAGAGGCAGCAACCACTCTCTTCGGATCGACCCCTCCTCTATCCTCTTGATCATGTTCATTGAGTCGCTAAGGAAACAAGCCCTAGTGAATGTCTGTGTCTCGAGCCATGTTATTGCTTTACTTACTGCCATGACTTCCATGGTCAGGCTACTTGTGGTTTCAGTGAAAGCACCAGAGTCCTCCTTCACAATTCTCCCTCCGGCCCGAGCTGTAAAGGCCCATGAGCTTCTCACATGTCGGACGACCGACCCATCTGTGTAGATGACCGCGTCACCGTCTAGCGAATTCTCGAAATATCAACGCTTGTACTTCAGCCTCAACAGCAACCGGATTTTCTTGTCTGCATTTTCTATCTAGTTGGATGCAAACTGAAAAGGATGTGCAGAAGTCTGTTGGCACTTGCACCCACTCCTCGCCAGGTTCTAAGTCCTCAAGTGAACACACCTGTTGAAGAATGTCTTCGGCTTGACCCATCCACGACCGTCCTCTTTTTAACCTGCTGCCCTTCACCTTCCTAATTTCACTATACAGTGGATGTTGTGTGTTTGCGTTAATTCTGAGGTAGGCGCGTGCCCTGCAAACTTGTATTCTCTCTTCAATGGTAGGAAAATCAAGAAGGTAGCGCATCGCCCTGCATGCTGTATCTCTTGTACATCCAAGAATAATGCGCATTGCTTCATTCTGTATCCTTTCCATCCTTTCTATCTGCTTATGGCTGAGAGTCAGGATTGCCATTGCATACTCCAAAACAGACATGACCAGCCCCTCGTACAGAAGACATAGACTGGCGCTGCTCACAGTTTGCTGCCGCCATCACCCGCATCGCTGCCAAACCCTGCTTGGCCTTTGTTATCACCTGGTCTATGTGCACATTATAAGCAAGGCTTCGATCAAACCGTATCCCCAGGTAATTCATTGCCTGCGTTCTTTCCACCGTCTCTGAACACAGCATTACAGTTGGTGTTGGATTGTTGACAATATGATTATTCAACGAGAACCAAGTCACTGTTGCCTTTGTTGGGTTGACCATTGCCCCAGCTTCATCACACCAAGTACTTATGCGATTGAGTTCGGTTTGTAGTTCCACAGCAACCTCCTCTCTATCCTTACCCTGACGATACACTAAAACATCATCGGCATACGACAATGTCCTGCCAGGTCCAGTGATCTGCTCACTGGTGATTCTCACTGTGTAGGCGTTGAACAGTACCGGAGATAATGGCGATCCCTGTGGTAGGCCAGGATATATTGTTGTTGGTTCCGAAGTCCAACTGCCACATCTAAAAAACTACTTTCCGTTGGTAGAGGGCTGCAGCGATCCAACTAAGGAGGAATGGACTTACGTTTAGTTCAAGAAGCTGAAACATTAAAAAATCCAGTGGTACTCTGTTGTATGCGTCCTCAAGATCAATCGCTGCAGCAACGGTTTCAGTGCCTGCGTGGAAACCTTCATAGACATCCTGGGCAAAGACTGCTGCATTGGTCCAGGTTTCTCTTTTTGGACGGTACCCACCCAGGGTAGGTGGGAAAACACCTTGCCTCTCCAGTTGGCTTGATATTTTCCTGGCAATTACCTTCTCCAGCAGCTTGCCTATTGTATTCTGCATGGTTATAATTCGATATCCCTGAATTTTTTTTGTGGTCTTTGTCAGGCTTCGGCAAGGGAATCAGATAGCTGTGTAACCATTCCTCCTTGATGCTAGCACTCCCTATACTGTTGTTGTACATGTCTGCTAATTCCTCTAGCTCATTGTCGGTACACCTATTTATGTCGTCGTATCTTATGCCATCAGGACCTGGAGCACTGTTTTTTGATCGTCGAAGCACAGCCTTGATTTCTTTCACTGTCACTGTGTCTTCCTCCGAAGTGTTCTGGGCCTTGCATCTGTCTGAGGTGACCTCCTTGGCCAGATTTCGGCCTCCCATGTCTGTCTGGTTGCCCTGCTCAAGGTAGCGTTCAAAGGGGGGCGTTTAGATTTTAATAGAAAGATTAGAAAGATTTTAATAAATTAGTAGATCTAATGTTAAGAGACAAGGTAGTATCTGCATGCAATTCTAATTTAGTGGCGTTCTTTGAGGAACGGAAGCCAAAGGACATAAACACAATGTCTCAGTTAGGGCAAAACTATATGACTGCACATCCTAACAGTTCTATTGGGAAACTAATGAGTGAGGAAATAGTCTGTGCAGCGTACACTAAACAGGACCAGAATCCAGTCATTAGACCAAGGGCGAAAAGTGTGGATTCAGCACAGAAAGGTGAGCAACAAGAACTTCAAGATAATGGTTTCCGAGGAAACAATGTTGGTAGAGTAGGACGGTACCCATATAGAAGAGGGAACTTCCAGAGACGTCCAAATTATACCGGATGTTGGAATTGTGGGAGCTGGAGACACAAGGCAGCACAGTGTGATGCACAACCATCAGATGGACCAACGAACAACACTAAAAGGGAGATTACTTGTTTCAAATGTGCAAAGAATGGGCATATCAGCCATCAATGTAGGATGAGAGAAACAGAGCACTCAAATGCAGCGCAAGTAATTGAGACGCTGAACAATGAAGATTGTAGTGGGTGCAAACCTCTTTTTGAAAAAGACAGTCAGCCAGTCTTAATATGTGGTCACACAGTTAAAGCAGGATCAGCAGTCCATGAAGGAGGAAGTCTGAAGCTACATCAGGGATTTGTCAATGATAGACCAGCGTTAACAATTAGGGATTCCGGATGTACGTCTATCGGAGTGAGGAGAAGTTTAATAGATCCCTCGGATTATACAGGGAAAAAGATTAGATGCATAACATTCAACGGCACAGTAGCGTTTTACCCAGTAGCCATAATAACAGTAAAAACACCATATATCACTGGAAGAGTGACAGCGTGTGTTTTGGACTCACCAGTGGCTGATTTGATCATAGGAAATGTTATAGGAGTTAAAGATTGTACAGAAGAGGAAATAGTTTATTGGGATCAAAAATATAGTGTAAGCAGTGATGAAGTAGTTACCACAAGAGAACCTAAATTAGAGAGTATAGCTGAGGTAGAAGAGGCACTTGAAGTAGACACAGGAACTCAGGACAAGGATAGTACAGCTGAGCAGATGAGAATGGATCCCAAATATAGTGCTAGTGGCTCCCAGAGACAAGATACTACTCTGAACAAATGTTCCCAAGGGTGTAGGAGAGTAGAACATAGGCAGTCAAAGAAAGGTAGATGGTGCTTCGAGAGGAAGAACAATGTTCTCACTCGCAGGTTTTCAGATAGCAGAACTGCACGTGGGCAAGGAGGAGTACCTTTAGCACACAGAGACCGATATATTAGAACAGCTCAGGATAGTGCATGTGCAGGGCACATAGGCATACGGCGTATGCAGCAGAAAGCAAGGTGCCAGGTATATGGGCCAAGATTGAATAACGAGTTCAGACTAAACAGAGACTCAAGTGTAACGGTGCAATATGCAGATAGGAAAGTTGAGTCAGGTCAAAAGAGTGTTCGCGACATTACTGACCCAGGGCTAGGGATAGCAAACAGATGTTGTAATTGTAGAGGTACCATGAGTCATGGGTACAGGAAAGGTAGACACAGCATCGACAGGAATCAGAGGTGGGTTAATGCAAGAACAGAACCACCTGATATAGGGTCGGTACACAGATAGTATTGTGGGGTCGTGAAGTAGTAAGAGACCTGTGGGTACATAAGTATAATGCTTTTCTATGATGTATTATTATTATTATGTGATGTATTAGTTCATGCATTGATACACAAGATAGAAAGATGGTTGTATTTATGTGAGATGAATATAGGAGTGTCATACGAGCATTTGATGTATTATGTAGTGTGGTAGCTGAAGTGAGGTGGAGCCATACTTAAGGCTACCCAGGCTATATGTCTGGGTCACATGTTTAGTAAGTTTTAGTCTCCCAATATTTGAAAACGAAAATTTCTTTTAAGAGGGGGTGATGACATAAGCCTGGGTCATTGACATTGAGTTGAGTGACCGGGCATGAGGAAGAATGGAGATGAGAGTGGGAGACAGTAAAGTGACTGACCTGGCTATGAGAAAACAGCCAGTCCTGAGAAATAAAATAGTGAGGATAGAGGAAAAAACCCCTAAGGCGGATGGGGCGAAAGACAGTTGTGTGTTGTGTGAAGACAGGAGACTGAAAAGTCAGTGAGAGAAGAGACTGACTGCGGGGCAGGTCATTTCAGAGAGTTGAGTTTGAGATACCGAGGTAGTCGGTAGTCCACGGGCAACGGGGTTGTGTTATGCTCCGAGTTGTGAAGACAGGCCTGAACCAGAGTGGGTTCTATAGTTGAGCAGTGGCTCCAACCCAATGTGTGGGTTGTATTGTGGGAGATCCAGCCGTGGATAGTAGCTGGATTACCTGTCTTGTGGATTGAGATTAGAAGCAGGCCGTGAGAAGGCATTGATGTGTGCTGGTTAAATTGTGAGGAGGATATTTATATTCTATGGATTACATTATGTTTCTGGATGTATAAACATGTTCCGTTTGTCCGTCTTATTTCTGTAATAAAGGATTATGTGCGCCAACGGAATCTTGTTTAATGCCTGGTGAATATGCACTGCGGGGCAGAGTTATATTGCAAGACAGATATCTCCATTGACACATCATGAGTATCGTTACCTAGACAACGACCATCACACGACAATATCAAGCAAAGTTCATCAAGAAAAGAACATTGATATTATCATCAAGAACGACGTGTGACAACCACTTTCTTCGTAATCCCGTTTATCACGCAGTCTAGTAGCGGGCGAGAACTGGGAGCGGTTCGTTCCCCGCTGGTGACTTGCGGGATAACTGAGTCGGCCGCTCTGAAAGCAATGGCAAACTACTGAGCGTAATCTTGCCAAGAAATCAACAGACAGCTTAAAGATGCTGCTGTTGACAGCGATGTCCTGTAAAAGGATATGCGAATAAAAAAAAAAATATTGGTAAATGGTCAGAATCCCACTCTGGAAAGTGTGACCACAAAACACGTAAGCTAAGGGCAGATAACTGCTCGTGGTTTTCTTTGCGCTAAGGGGGATAACTCAGGTTTTTATTTTGAACGCTGTATTATGACACGGAAAACCGCTATATTCCCGCCATTGAAATTTAACATGGCGGCATCTTAGCATACGATCTTAATAATTTATGTTTGGGATGGCCCCGCCGACTTAAATGTTTCAAAATTTCACAGTACGCGTAAGAATGGATGCTCAATTTAATTATTCATACTAAATCAAGCGGCAACGTCCGTATAAAACGAAATTTACGAGTCAACTTACGTATTAAAACGCCAGTCTCTTTATCCCCGTTAGAAGAACAATTTGAGAAGACACGATGTATAGATTTGTAGACAATGAAACTAAAAACAATACTCAGTAGTCGGTTTCTGTTTTAATGCGATCTTGAAATAATCGGGGAATTTAACATCACGAGTACTATATATATCTTTTATATCGGGGAACAATAGCAAGAAAACGTAAATCGCCGTTTGAAACATCGCCGGCAAAGTTCGGTAACTGAAAGTGTAGTACCTACATACATGACAGTTGGTTGACGATGAATGGTGATAATGACAGGACTCGTGTGCGTCATAATATGGGCTTAGTTTATTTATTTGTGGACAGTGTCACAACGTAGGTCCTCGCACACATGCTGATCCACGACCGTATCCGCACTCATATCTGATACAAACGTTCTGCCCCTTAAACATTCTTAGATTCACCATGCTTATCGTCACGCACGATACTGTTTTTCTCCATATTCATCCACAGTCAAACAACCGTATGCTACTCACGATGTAGCCGGCTAACAAATAGTCGTTGGTCTAGATTAACCCCATAACGACGCTTCTGAGCACGGTACATGATAAAATAAACTGTGCAAACTTCTGACCATGGTTACTGATGGAATGGACTGCGTGTCAATCTCTACATTGTTTCCTTCTATACTTGGTAGCTAATAGGGTTTGTTTCTCTATATAATAACCTAAACTTGATCTTCCCTGGTGTCAAACTTTCAAATACTGGCTTCTGCGAACTGCATCAGTGATGGTCCTCATTCAGCCGCTCTCTACCCGACTTCGTAGCAACCATCCTTAGTTTGTTTTATGCGTGCGTCATTGTTTTCCCGTCTTTTCCCCGTATTTCATAATTACTGGCGTACTTGGTAGATTATAATGCTTGAGGCTCATGGCATATGCCCCGATCTCCCCCCCCCCCCCCCCGCTTTTTAAAATGTTGAAAACATTATACTGTAATTCTCAGTCTTCAAGTCTTTGACATGAGTCGAAAGTAGTCGCACACATCTGTCTGAATGGGTCCCACCTGGTCGCACACATCGGTCTATTAATCTGTGTCCTCTAAGGTCGCACATATTAGTCTAATGACTTGGTCGCACATATCCATCCATACTATACCCTGTGAGAAGTTGATTTGCAATAAACATCATCAGGAAAACAATGTATATGTCGGACACATTTTCCGTCTACTACTTTAGACAACGTGTGGCCTCAACCTCCTTTGTAGTTCAGAGGAATGAAGTCTAGCATAATCTGAGATCCAATGTCCCTCTAGATATCCCCAGCAGCTTCTCAATCGTATATTCTATACGAGCATACTACCCATATCCAAGCCCTCATGCCCTGGGTAAGGTATCTGTGTGTGTTTATGAAAACTGGCTTCCACTGTCATCATTAGTACTTGAGTCGCTCTTGCCTTCCTTAAGACTGTGCAGTTTCATATTCGACCTCAATATAGTCCTTAGTATGCTTTGATCTTCTTTCAATTGTAGTAAGGTACCCTGTGAATCGACTATCTAACAGTGGTGTATTAGCCTGTTGTTAGCTGCCTTAGCATATGTTCACTTCCTTTCCATATTTTTATAGACACTTAAGTCTGATTATTCTACCTTTACGTCAATTTCTAGTGATTCTTGCTGTTTACTATGTTCTTGCTGTATCATTTTCCTACTCCTAATACCGAAAGTATATTATTGCTAGTTTGTTCCACCAGTTACCTAATGTCAGAGTCTCACCCAGAGTTATAACGCGTTGTCTGCACCAACGCCCGACAATGCAACGCTGATCTATGATAAGCACTACAGCTATAACGCGGCGTCGTCAACAACGCCAGACAATCAACGCTGAGCGATACTAAGCAGTCGGCGGTCAGCTGGAACACAGCGTGAACATTGAGGGGTCATGCGGGCTGACTCGAGCACAACTGAGGTGTGTGCTAAAATTCCAGCCAGACTAGGCCTGGGTGTCGTAACGGACTGACGTGTGAATGCAGCTTGAGAGTTTTATGCATGTCTTGATAGCTAGCCTGTATGACCGTTGGAGATGGAACGCCTGTCTGTGTGACTTGTAAGTGGTGTGCATTGATGTATTATTATATTGATGTATTGATTGCTTGCATTTATAATCTATTGGATATTGTGAATTGTGATTGCACGAAGCTTGTATTGTTTCTGATGTGTGCAGTGCGCGAATAAATAGCGCGAATTATATTATCGGTTGTTAGCCTCGTGTGATTTGATAAGCATATTTAGTATCACACTTGTCAAGATACGAGCCATAGTTCTTGCCCTAAGCAAGACTTTGACACCTACTAATTCTTTCATTCTCATTCGTACTGCTCATACCTGTTTTACCACATATTCACCCACAGTCGAACAATCGTATGCCACTCACGATGTAGCCGGCTGACAAACAGCCTTAGGTCTAGGGTGACCCCATAACGACGCTTCTGAACACGGTAATTGATAAAATGAACTGTGCAAACTTATGAGCATGGTTACTGATGAAATTGACTTCGCGTCGATCTCTACATTGTTCCCTTCTATAATTTGTAGCTAATGGGTTTGTTTCTCTATATAATAACGGAACTGGATCTTCCCTGGTGTCAACTTTTCACATACTGGCTTCAGCGAACGACTGGTGTTCTTGCAAGATTATACATGCATGAGGCTCATGGAGCATCCACTGTGGACGAACTTTTGCAGCATGAATTGGCCTTATCAGCCACACTCGCCACCACCATGGGTTGTATATTTGAAGCACAATGTATCAAATATTGTCTATCAAGACGGGAAGGTGTCAATATGTACCACTTTAACACTATTTTTCTCGTTTAAAATGATATATTCTTATTGGTCAGTATGTTTTTCATCTTGCAAACGGCTACCTTCGTAATGGCAATTCTTGGTCTAATCTTTTCAATACATCTCCTTGTCGCGTGTTAGCTCAAAAGCAGCTGTGTTTCGTACACGGAATTTTCGTAATACTTAAGTACGTCACCGGGGAGTTCCCCTGTTATAAATAACGCGGGGAAAGACGGCTGATTTACATGACCTTGAATGTTCGAGAAACTGGAAGTTTCGACAAAGAAAGGTCAAATCGTGCATTAATGTTACCTCGTTAGTGTTCTTGAATCTATCACTACTCGGGAGAAAGCCTGATTCTCGCTCAGAGTGAATTAATACGTGCGACATGACTTCTCCGTGCGGAGAGAGGTCTCCTCACAGCCGGAACAGGATATTTTGCCATTATTTCTTCCTGAACACTTCACCAGAGCAAAGCTCTAGAAATTCGGCTAGTATTGTCAAACACGAGGCTTGGGGGCAACAGACAGTAATACAGGCTGATTTGATGTTGGTTTCATGGTTAAGGTAATACCTCTTTACGTATTTACATTGTGTAATACAGCGTAGCAGCGCGATTGTAATGCACCTGATTATCTATGCGGAAAAAAAAAGTAATGAGCTTTGCGATCGATAACTGACAGGCTGCGTGGCTGTCACTTGCGTGTTTACATTTTGCATGTCCGCTAGAGATTTGTAACAGCGTAGCTTACACATTTGGTCACTTTTGATTCCATTAGTATGGCAACAATATTGTAGCTACTAATTATATTGCAAATTGTTACATCTTGTATTGATTAGTTTGAAGTTAAAATTGTGATGAAATGTATTCTGCTATCTGGTAAAGTACGTTTTGAAGCCATGTTAGATTATTTCAGATCTTTACTGTTACCAGTGCTTAGTTATTCTATGGTTAGGCTGATGTAAGTGGAATTCAGACAGTGTTGCGATCCGATTATAGAAAGTAGAGTATGTAGTTCTAGACACTAGAAAGTGGTCTAACTGTTTTATGATGATTAAATAGTTATGATATCATTTCTCGACAGTGTGTAGGCACATATATATATATATATATATATATATATATATATATATATATATATATATATATATATATATATATATTATATATATATATATATATATATATATATATATATATATATATAATTGTAATTAATTGCGTTCCATAAATGCACGCCTTGTCGACGGTCTCACACGGTCCGAAGCGAGATACATGTGCGTTAACGTCGCGATTGTTAGGAAACCGGCCGAGGGTCTACACTACACTTTCCTATGCCATTTTCTTTATGATCATGAGTACGGGAGTGCTTGCGTGATTGATGGAAGAGAAGGTGCATGGCTGTTGGATGAGACTCGGAGATATATGGGATATGGTATAAAAGGCAATTATATATATATATATATATATATATATATATATATATATATATATATAATATATATATATATATATATATATATATATGTGTGTGTGTGTGTGTGTGTGTGTGTGTATGTAACTGGCACACCAGGCCAGTTGTGATAATCTGTCACCACCCAAGGCTAATCCGCTTGGGGGACCAGAACAGGAAAGTACACATTGAACATGTGGTGCGGATAACATGTTTAGAAAAGGAACTTTTCGCCTCTATCACTAGAAGTGAATTAAGAAGGATGTCGCTATTATGTGGGAAGGCATCGCACTAGCGAAATGGAGCGTGACACAAACTCTTTTGTACCACACACAGATTGGTTGTTGTCTAGGGTCTAATGTTTCTATTATCTCACTGCAGAGTGGAAGCTGAGCTTACCACCTATCTCACACCACAAGTCACCACCTCATCATACATCCACCAGTCAGTGAACAATAGGTAATTTGCGCACATCAATTCCTTTAATGACGAATGAAACGAACACACGTAATATATACATCCAAGAACAGTATTTCCAGCATATCTCTTCATCACAATCTAAAACTCAAAGAACACTGCCTCTCAAGGCCTACTTAAACTCAATCTAACACGACAGGGTATACTAGCCTCTCTCCAGGCCTGAATTCACTCAGATCCAACCGACTCTGGGTCTCGAATTCAACTCACTATCCTGAAAACCACAGTGCGGAGTCTCTACCTAACTCCGTCAATATTCATCCCTTTTCCGACCGCTGACCTCACTGTCCGGTCTCCACAACTCAACTGTCCCATCACTGACTTAAACACAGCTCGGAGTTCTCTTCTTAACTCCGCTATACCTTCAAGTTCCCGACTGCCGACCTCTCCTGTCGGTTCACAACATCACCTCTGTCACCAATCCGATCCGACCCTCTCTCGGATCTCGACTTCAACTCTCCCTCGTACAATGTATTGTCACTTTCTTTTAAATCCCTACTTGCATTCCTCCTCACAGACTCCACACAACACTACCCCACACAGCTCAAACTGTCTCCTCACAATTACCCTAGCCAGCTGACTTCTCCTTAACTGCCGCCTTAAATCACTGTCTTCTCATTACCCCCTCCAGGGGACTTACTACCCGGCCCTATTTTACCTCGTGAACATGTTTATGTGTCCCCTTGCTATCCAGGACACTGACCTTAATGTCAATGACCCCAGGAATGTGTCACTACCCGTCCTCAAAAGAAAACATCGTTTTCAAATGTTGGGAGACTAATACTTATCAAAACAATGTTTTCCCGTGATGAATTTGACTAACGAAGACGCAAACAATAGATTGCACGATTTATTGCCTGGCATATTTCGCTGCATCTCGTCAGGAACATACTGCAGAAATCACACAACTTACGTGAATTAATTAGATAAATCCTTCAAACTGAAATATACACATGTTCGCACAGTAATGTCGATTGTCTACCACGGTAATTTTAAACTGACTAACATGTCTTTCTGCTTGCACAAGGACGGCTTACGAAGGTTGATTATTATAGCTTCAGCAAACTTTAACAATCGACTACATTGTGTGTGTTGAACAACACACGGAAGGCGCTGTCTCTTTCAACAACGTGACCGCTCTCGAGCACATGTCTCCCGACCGATGAAGCCGGACTGTTCCGGTGTGTCGGCTTGCCTAGGCTATCATCTTCTGTGTGTAGTATCTTGTCCACCCAATTCGGAATATGTTCCGAAATCCTGCAATGTAACTGTCGCTCAGTTCTGCCTATGCTCAGTTCTGCCTATGTTAATACTCAAATATGTGACCCAGACACATTGCCTGGGTAGCCTTAAGTATGACTCTATCTCACTCTAGCGACCACACTACATAATACATCAAGTAATCATAGAAAACTCCTATATTCCCCACACATTAATACAACCATCTTTCCATCTTGTGTACCAATGCATGAGCTAATACGTCGCCTGATAGTCAACACATCATATAAAACCTAATATTCGTGTACCTGCAGGTCTATTAACATCTTGAAGAACACGCAAACTTTTTGTGTAATGATCCTATATCAGGTGGTTCTTTTCTTGCATTTAACATCAGTCGATTCCTGTCTATGCGTCTACCCTGCGTGTACCCATTACACATGGTCCCTCTATATTTAAAACACCTGCATGCTAAACCTAACCCTGGGTCAGTGATGTCGTTAGCATTCTTTTGAACTGCCTTCACCTTCATATCTATATCTTGCCCCGTTACACGAGATTCTCTGTTTAGTTTGACCTCTTTATTAAATTCTAGCCAATTTAACTGGCACCCTGCTCTCTGCTGCGTACGCCTTATTCCTATGTGTCCTGCACATGCAATATCATGATCTGTTCTTGTATATCGGTCTCTATGTGCTAAGGGTACTACTACTTGCCTACATAGAGTTTTGTCATCTGAAAAACGGCGATTGAGAATGTTGTTCTTCCTTTCAAAGCACCACGTCCCCTTCTTTGATTGCCTATGTTCTACTTTGCTACCCCCCTTGGAAACCTTTTTCCAGAGTAGTATCTTGTCTGTGGGATTCACTAAATCTACGTTTGAGATCCATTCTCACCTGCTCAATTGTACTTTCCTTGTCCTCAATCCCTATGTCTACTTCAAGTGCCTCTTCTTCTTCTTCTTCTTCTTCTTCTTCTTCTTCTTCTTCTTCTTCTTCTTCTTCTTCTTCTTCTTCTTCTTCTTCTTCTTCTTCTTCTTCTTCTTCTTCTTCTTCGTCTTCTTCTTCTTTTTCTTCTTCTTCTTCTTCTTCTTCTTCTTCTTCTTCTTCTTCTTCTTCTTCTTCTTCTTCTTCTTCTTCTTCTTCTTCTTCTTCTTCTTCTTCTTCTTCTTCTTCTTCTTCTTCTTCTTCTTCTTCTTCTTCTTCTTCTTCTTCTTCTTCTTCTTCTTCAGCTTTACTCTCTAATTTAAGTTTTCTTTTGGTAACTACCTCGTTATTGCTTAAACTATGTTTCTGGTCCCAATAAACTACTTCCTCTTCTGTACACTCTATAATTCGTGGCAAATTTCCTATGATGAGATCTGCCACTGGTGAGTCAAGAACACACCCTACCACTCTTCCTGTGATATATGGTGTTTTTACTGTGATCAATGCCAATGGATAGAATTCTACCGTCCCGTTAAATGTTATGCATGTAACCTTTTTCCCTGTGTAATCCGAGGGATATACCAAACTTTTTCTGATCCCGATTGTAGTACATCCGGAATCCCTAATTGTTAACGCTGGCCTATCATTGACGAATCCATGGTGCAGCGTCACACTTCTTCATGCATGCACTGCTGATCCTGCATGAACTGTGTGACCACACATTAAGACCGGCTGACCGTCTTTTTCAAAAAGAGGTTTACATCCACTACAATTCTCATCATTGAATGTCTGAATCACTTGGGCTGCATTGGAGTGTTTAGTTTCTACCATCGTACACTCATAGCTGAAATGGTTCTTATTTCCACATTTGAAACAAATGATCTCCTTTTTCTTGTTGTTCCGTGGCCCACTGGCTGGTTGTACATCACACTGTGGTGCCTTATGTCTCCAGCTCCCACAATTCCAACATCCCGCATAACCATTCGGACGTCTCTTAAAATTTCCCCTTTCGTATAAGTACCTTCCTGATATGCCAAAATTGTTTCGTCGAAAAGCATTGTCTTGAGGTTCTTGTTGTTCATATATATGTGTTGGCAACAGGTGTTGATCTTAGTCTGATCCCAGGATTCTGATCCTGTTTCGTGTACGCTGCACAGACTATTTTCTCACTCATTTGTCTACCAATAGAACTGTTTGGATGTGCAGTCATGTAGTTTTGCCCTAACTGGGACATTGTGTCTATGTCATTTGGTTTACGTTCTTCAAAGAAAGCCACTAAGTTTGTATTGCACGACGATAATATCTTTTCTCTTAACATCAAATCCACTAATCGATTAAAATCTTTCCCAACTTCCGCAAGCTCCATCCGTTTAATAAATGTGTTCTTTACTGCATTGACAAAATCTGTAAAATCCTGATTTGTCTCTGGCACTAATTGTCTGAACTTTGTTCTGTATCCATGTTCAGTTAATTTGAACTTTGTAAGCAAGCGTTGACTCAGAATAGTATAATTATTTCTTTCTTCCACAGGTAAATTGAACATGGTATCCAAGGCTTTCCCCGTTAGATACTCACTTAGCCTCATAGAATATTCTCCTTCTGGAATGCCTAAAGCTTTTGCAGACGCTTGAAATCTGTCAAGATAAGATTCAAGGTTGTCTCGGTCCGTAAAATATGGCAGTTTTAGTCGCTGTGACGAGAGCGAAGGTCTTCTGCCTTCCTCACTTTGCCCCTTAGATGCTAGTTCTAATTTTTTAAGGGCAATTTGAGTTTCCATTTCTAGTTTCAATTGAGTCTCTTTCTCTTCCTGTAGACGCTTGTTTTCAATTTCAGCTAACTTTACTTCCTGTAGGCGTTGGGCTTCAGCTAAATTTTCTTCCTGTAGGGCGTTTTGCCTCGCGTTCATTATGCCTTTCCTCTCTTTCCAGTGTTGAACTTCTTTCAATTTTGCTTCTTCAAACTCCTGGACCTCTTTGCCCTTCAGGCCTATTCGTTAGCCTGCTTCTATGTATTCCATTAAAGTAGGCATATTTGTAATTGTTTACACGTAGCTGACCGTCAGTCAGCTATAATCTAAAGACACTGCTTCTAGTCATTGTGTACCTTCCCTAAGTACACCACCACTCAGACTGTACGTAAATTCGTAGTACTAATAATATCACTCTGTACTCGCACAGTTCCTCTGTACGCACTATGTGTGACGGGGGGTATTACCTATACTCTCTCGAATATATAACAAATAGCTGTAGAAAAATTCCTGGAAATATTGTTAAACATACATATAAATATACAAATGAGTGATAACAATAAGTGATTATATAAGACGCTGCACGCATAGGCTAGTGACACAAAGAGAAAACAAAAACTGACATCGACAAGCCAATGTAATAGAAATTTAGTGCGCATAACAGTCAACAAAAACAATCTAGATAGGAGATTTAGTCGCAAGAGTTACAATAATAACACATGTATACCCAAAGAAACAAAATATCATACGTAAATATAATACGAAGAAAAGAAGGAATCTCCAATCAATAATATACACAGAACTGACGTTAGACACAAAAGGACACAGGTATAGTAATCCAAGACTAACACTGCACCACTGCAGAAAAAACAAATCAACCTTTTGATTTACTTCCTAGAAAATATACGGTGCACCTCAGAATCCTGTTTTTGTCATGCCTCACGAATCCCGCGAAACATCACAAAAATATCCTATTCCTTACGAATACTGGACCACATACAAATAATTACGTAACACCCGAAAACAATATATAAGATGATGAGAGCAAACAAAATGTCCAAATGGTTGGCCGACAACAATGAAGTCCTTAGTTTGTTTCTAATAGTTTCCAATAATAGCCTGGAAATGTCTGTTTGTTAATGTTTTAACTTGACTACGACGCTCGATCCCTAAAACGAATTATTGTTTTGTTGAGTGGTTACTTATTCCTTCACGTGGTGATAACAAGTTCCCAACTGTCGGAAAAAGTTGAAGGTGATAGTAATTGTCAAAAATGTCCTGATTTTCTAATGTATCTTATGGATTCACGTTTGTTAGTTAGTTAGTCGACAGATCATCCTCATTTTACAACAAACCATTCAGTCCATAAGTGCTCGGATCCCCTCCTCAGCAAATCCCGCAGCGTGTAGCGGCTAACGACGCCAGTTCTGTGTTGGTTTATCAATCTTCTTTGGCTTCCTGCGTAGTGTTCTTGTTTGGCCACCCCTCTTTTAATTTGCTGCTCTCGCAGTCTGGCCATTGTTGTAGATTCACAGTCATCACTTGGTTCTCGCAAAAGTCTCACTTCTCGTAGAGCATTCAGAATGTCAGCCTGGTCCATGGCGCGTCCGCCCTCCACAGTAGCCTCACCTGCGAGCTTGTCAGCCCGCTCATTTCCTTGTACTCCCGCATGCCATGGCACGAAGATGAAACTAATCTTTGCCAGCCGAGACCGCTTCAGAGGCAGCAACCATTCTCTTCGGATCGACCCCTCCTCTATCCTCTTGATCATGTTCATTGAGTCGCTAAGGAAACAAGCCCTAGTGAATGTCTGTGTCTCGAGCCATGTTATTGCTTTACTTACTGCCATGACTTCCATGGTCAGGCTACTTGTGGTTTCAGTGAAAGCACCAGAGTCCTCCTTCACAATTCTCCCTCCGGCCCGAGCTGTAAAGGCCCACGAGCTTCTCACATGTCGGACGACCGACCCATCTGTGTAGATGACCGCGTCACCTGTCTAGCGAATTCTCGAAAATCAACGCTTGTACTTCAGCCTCAACAGCAGCCGGATTTTCTTGTCTGCATTTTCTATCTAGTTGGATGCAAACTGAAAAGGATGTGCAGAAGTCTGTTGGCACTTGCAACCACTCCTCGCCAGGTTCTAAGTCCTCAAGTGAACACACCTGTTGAAGAATGTCTTCGGCTTGACCCATCCACGACCGTCCTCTTTTTAACCTGCTGCCCTTCACCTTCCTAATTTCACTATGCAGTGGATGTTGTGTGTTTGCGTTAACTTCTGAGGTAGGCGCGTGCCCTGCAAACTTGTATTCTCTCTTCAATGGTTGGAAAATCAAGAAGGTAGCGCATCGCCCTGCATGCTGTATCTCTTGTACATCCAAGAATAATGCGCATAGCTTCATTCTGTATCCTTTCCATCCTTTCTATCTGCTTATGGCTGAGAGTCAGGATTGCCATTGCATACTCCAAAACAGACATGACCAGCCCCTCGTACAGAAGACATAGATGGCGCTGCTCACAGTTTGCTGCCGCCATCACCCGCATCGCTGCCAAACCCCGCTTGGCCTTTGTTATCACCTGGTCTATGTGCACATTATAAGCAAGGCTTCGATCAAACCGTATCCCCAGGTAATTCATTGCCTGCGTTCTTTCCACCGTCTCTGAACACAGCATTACAGTTGGTGTTGGATTGTTGACAATATGATTATTCAACGAGAACCAAGTCACAGTTGCCTTTGTTGGGATGACCATTGCCCCAGCTTCATCACACCAAGTACTTATGCGATTGAGTTCGGTTTGTTGTTCTACAGCAACCTGCTCTCTATCCTTACCCTGACGATACACTAAAACATCACCGGCATATGACAATGTCCTGCCAGGTTCAGTGACCTGCTCACTGGTGATTCTCACTGTGTAGGCGTTGAACAGTACCGGAGATAATGGTGATCCCTGTGGTAGGCCAGGATATATTGTTGTTGGTTCCGAAGTCCAACTGCCACATCTAACAACAACTTTCCGTTGGAAGAGGGCTGCAGCGATCCAACTAAGGAGGAATGGACTTACTTTTAGTTCAAGAAGCTGAAATATTAAACAATCCAATGGTATTCTGTTGTATGCGTCCTCAAGAACAATCGCTGCAGCAAAGGTTTCAATGCCTGAAAGGAAACCTTTATAGACATCATGGGAAAAGACTGCTGCATTTTTGGACGGTACCCACCCAGGGTAGGTGGGAAAACACCTTGCCTCTCTAGCTGGCTTGATATTTTCCTGGCAATTACCTTCTCCAGCAGCTTGCCTATTGTATTCTGCATGGTTATAATTCGATATCCCTGAATTTTGTGTGGTCTTTGTCAGGCTTCGGCAAGGGAATCAGATAGCTGTGTAACCATTCCTCCTTGATGCTAGCACTCCCGATACTGTTGTTGTACATGTCTGCTAGTTTCTCTAGCTCATTGTCGGTACACCTATTGATGTCGTCGTATCTTATGCAACCAGGACCTGGAGCGCTGTTTTTTGATCGTCGAAGTACAGCCTTGATTTCTTTCACTGTCACTGTGTCTTCATCCGAAGTGTTCTGGGCCTTGCATCTGTCTGAGGTGACCAGATTTCGGCCTCCCATGTCTGTCTGGTTGCTCTGCTCTAGATAGCGTTCAAAGAGGGCTTTGCCCTTGTCCTCGTCAGTCCTCTGCCAGATGAGGTCAGCACTTTGGAAGTCAGTAATGCTCTTATTCTTGACTACACCACTAATGCTTTTATGTAGTCGCCAGAACAATTTTAGTGACTTGTCTGTGCTTACTCTTTGACACACCTCTGCCCATTTTTCGCTTTTAACCACCTCGACCAGTTTTTTTTTTTTTAAATAGCTTACTTTTGAGTGCATCTCTCTTTCTAAGTGCATGCAGGGACTAGGATGACCAGCTCTGTTCTTCTTGGAATTTTGCCATCTCCTTACAGCACTACGCTTATCCACCCAGGCCTTCTCCACCTCGAAATTCCACCACGGTGGCTGCTCCCAGCTTTTTTTCCTGCCCTGAAACTTTCTGCGCTTGTCACGTCTTATTTTACTCACCACATCTTGCCCTGTACTGTCATACTGGAAAGTCTTTACCTTTAGCTTGTGCTGCCGGGTTCTGCCTTTCTCCACCAATATGCTGCAAGGGTGGTGGTCGCTGCTGTGGTGTCCTAGGAATCCCATTTACACACTGTAGTGAGTGAAGGTGAAACCAGCGCCAGATCAATAGCACTGGCCTCATCGCCTGGACGTCTTGCTGTCCTGGTGATACAGCCACTGTTGATACAAACCAGGTCAATGGTTTCAAGTGCAGTCTCGAGCTCCCCCCCCCCCCCTGTGTATTGGAGGAAATGTTCCCCATAATCTGCCTTTAGCGTTGAAGCCACCACAGAAAATAACATTTCTCTCGTGACCTAATATGCCACTTAAGCACTGCTACTTCTGGGCGTCCATACTCGCATTGCGGGCATAAACATTAACCAAAACGAATGGTGTACTGCTATGAACTCTCACCGCCTGTATTTGTATATCGTCACTGTCCCAACTGGACATGTCTAGCTCTGACGCCACCATGCTGTCGCGAACGAGAATCGACATTCCCAGATGTCGTCTGTTGTAGAAACATTTGAAGCCAGCAATTCGGAGTAGCTGATCGCCCAGTCTCGTCTCCTGGAGGGCTACAATGTCGTTCCTGTACACTAGGGATTCTAAAATACACTGGCACAGTTCCAATACAGAATACGGATATTCCTGAGTCCTAGACGGTGACACTTGATTCTAAAACGCCTTAAACCATCACGCTTACCTTGCTTCTTTCTGCCTGCCCGGCCTCCACGCCGCCTCATTAGGTTGACTGCTGACCGCTCGGAGAACACACGTTGTTCCGAAATGTTGAAAAAATCGAAAACACAGAACCCCCACACGCTGCTACAAATTCACTCAAGGATGGCTTCGCTCGATGCACGAACTCCGTAGCACCCGCGCAGATCTTGAGTATAAACTCCTGGTTTTACATCCTGGCACACCAATTACTCGCAAGAGATGAATAAATCCATCTCCTACGCGAAAAAGTTACGAACACAAAACAACACGACCGTCCGTGGCCATCTTGAAACCGGAAGCTTCCTTTCCACTATCCATTTTGTGGTATCCCAAACCGAGAGTGTGTGTTTTCATTTAATATTCAACGCGGACATGTCGCCATGTTTCCAACATCTCCATTCACGTTTACCGACAAGGTTAAACAGACAAAATGGCAACAAATGTCCAGCATTTTGAATCTGTATATATAAATCCTTTTTGGCAAAGAAATTCGACCACTCTTGCGAATCCGGCGCTTGATTATCTATTGTAGAATGTTTGTTCAGTGATACGATGATGACAACAGAACGATTCAACAAAGACGAAAAATAAATCCTGGTTTCAATGCCAAACAACTTGTTTATCTAGTTCTACTATGGAAAATTTCAGTAACTTTCCGTTGTCCCCGGCCTTGACCTCGCATGTCACCTCAGTCAGCACCTCAGTTCTCTTTACCAAAATAATACACACTTAATCTGTCTGTAAACTTACCGGTATCATTTCCGTTTTACACAAACACTTCTTTTAATACAACTCCATTTGTCCGTGGAGACTCATAATTTCCACCGTCCTCACCCAACTCGTCATTGATGAAGCCCCAATGCTTTGAAAAAAATGAACACTCACCGAATCTGGCTGCTGTCTAACACCACACTTCCCCCTTTCCAGTGACTGCTCTCTTTTTCTTTAAACTTGTGTATTCCACCAGTGTTCTTCCCCTATGCGCCCCATTCGTCATTTTACCTGCTGTGAAAATCTTGACCTGTCGACCTGAGACCACACCGTGCGTTGCCCTCAGCACACACACGAAATGTCTCACCACGCACATGACTTCGCTATGAAATTGCTCACTGTCTGTTATCTTTGGTTTTTCGATCCTGTTTGTATCTCCGACAGCGATACTGTACACCTGTGCTGACCCGCTCTTGTCCTGGAAAAAACACCGTACACCTGTCTTCAGCAATACTGTCCACTTAAACTGTTTGTTTTTCGTGAACAACTATATATCCGCTAATCGCCTGTTACCTGGGCGATTTCTGCACGCGTATTTGCCACGCGCTGGCTGTTTTTGATAATTGTTTGATTGTGCTCGTCTCGGACTTCCAGTGACTAGGCCTTCATAAAATCTTTATATAGCACCAGGTTACTTGATCGGACATAGTCTCCATTAGATCTATCTTTCAGCAACGAGCCCCCATAAATATTGTACGACACAAACTCTTTTGTACCACACAAAGATTGGTTGTTGTCTTGGGTCTAATGTTTCTATTATCTCACTGCAGAGTGGAAGCTGAGCTTGCCACCTATCTCACACCACAAGTCACCACTGCATCACACATCCACCAGTCAGTGAACAAGAGTTAATTTGCGCACATCAATTCCTTTAATGACGAATAAACACGAACACACGTAATATATACATCCAAGAACAGTATTTCCAGCATATCTCTTCATCACAATCTAAAACTCATAGAACACTGCCTCTCAAAGCCTACTTAAACTCATCTAACGCGACGGGTATACTGTCAGGGTCTTAAACCTGGCTCGCTATACCTAACACATGTGAGACAAGTACAAGTACAACATGATTGGACTTGAGACACAACGACACGAAGTTCAATGGATTTATTTACAAGTCACATGCAACACGATCTAGTTTGGCATGTGATGATCATTACAATACATATACAATGCATCAATACACTTACAGACAACCCACAGCTTTACAGTCTATCTCACAAGATGTACAAGCACTCGACTTTCGGGCACAGAACACAAAGCCTTTCTCTACCCACACGTCCTGTCTGGTCCGAGTACCGAAGCTGTCTGTCTGTTTCTCGCAAAGCGCTTGCCCTCTGTGGATTGACGTCACGGGGACTGCGTGCGTCTTGCTTTGTCCTTGCCTGACCGCTGGCTATCGCGTCAGCCAGCAAACTGCGCGCAGGTAACTAATACTCGCCTGGCGGGCGTAACGATGTTCCTGCATCCCGGTTGGGGACTATTCGCCTGGCGGGCGTAACGATGTTCTTGCATCTCGGTTCGAGATTCTGACACGCTCCCCCGAGGCTTCTTCATGAAAGATCTCATCTTTCATGTATACTCTCTATATACATACCGGGTTAATATTTTACCCATGTCAGAATCGACCTTTCTGTTGTTATATACATTGGTATAGAAATACATAAGAATACATATATTGGCATAGAAATACATAAGAAATGCTAGTTGTATTTTAAGACATGTGGTGTTCAATCTTTACCACTTGCCAAGTTTCATACTCTCGATGGATGATCACCTAAGTTGCAATATTGACCCAGTCAGATCGGTAGCACCAGCTTTCAAAGCAACTACCTCGCAACCTCTGAAAAAAAAGTAATAATATGCTCTTTGTAACAAAAAACATCTGGTAAGACTGTAATACGGCTTTATATAAGCCGCATTCAACGCTCGAGCTCTGACCTCATTTGGCCAGGAGCTCTTCTGTCGGTCTACAACGTCGGTAACCCTATACCATGCCCAGTTGATGACTTCTTGGAGTGTTAACAATCTGGCAACACCATGGCTATTTATATACAACACATATTCAAATACATTTCAATTTACCGCCCTTGGTGTAATAATGTAATAACAATTAAATGAAAGGGACATAATTTCAAAAACTATCAAATCTAATATAATACAATTATTCTTCTATTTCTCAGCGTCATAGCTTGATGCTTTTCCATACTAGCGAAAAAATGTCGATAGTATGAATAAGTTAATCAAGATATGATTCTAAGATTACACTAGTTGAAAAAATCTTAATACACAATTCGTGTATCCGAAATTGGTGATTCATAAATATTTTAGAAGCGTCATACCTTTTAAGGTTTTGTTTGTCGTCTGCTAATTTTGAACTAAATTTATAAATTATCCGGAAGTACACACGAACAGCTGATGTTGAAAATTCTATAACACACTTGTTCCGGTCTGATGTAATAATTCGGAATGTAACTGTTCTGATAGTTCATGTGTTCGTTGTTTCGCTGGAAAACTTCTGGATTTCGATTGACTGCAGTGGTGTAAATGTCTAAGTTCAATTCACTCTTTCATACACGGATTAAAATATCACTGGATATGATCCAATCGCAGATACCACTGATAAATTGGATAGTTCGCTTGAGGTAAGTTCAGAGCGAATGTGGCACTGTTCTTGTTTCGTAATATATATACAATTAATATTGTTCGCTTTCTACCGCACACTACACAATTATTCGAGACACTTACTACAGTAATAATAAAATAAGAAAACTATATATAGTGGGAATGAACCCTATCACATCACATAGTAGACATACACAGCTTTCGTGAAAAAAAAACTTCACCTGATGGCTGTGTTAGTCTGCGTGTATTTAACACACCGCACTCAGACATTAGTGCTTACTGGGTCGGTCGGACAACGGGACAAAAGATCGGCTATCGTGTTGGTTCTGCCAGCGATATGTCGAACTTCAAAGCTGTAATCTTGAAGCTTAAGAGATCAGCGCGCTATAATTTGGTTGGTAGGTACTCCTGAAGTGATAAATTTCAATGGACTATTGTCGGACTCCACAATAAAATGACGTCCCAGGAGGAATCTGGACAATTTAGTTATACCCACCACTAGAGCAAGGGCTTCCAACTGTGGTGTCGACCAAGCGCGTTCTCTTGGTTTCAATTTTCTAGAGACGTAGTATACAGGATGTAGAATGTTATCATGTTCCTGTAACAGAACTGCCCCAATCGCCACGGAGCTCGCATCTGTGCGTAATCTGAAAGGAATATGTAATTTTGGCAATTTGAGAATGGGATTCTTTAAACTATTCTCAGAAAAATAAGATAACACTTTCTGGAATGCAAATTTTAGGCATTCATTGTTTACAATCTTTTCAGGTTGATCTTTCGTTAGTAGGTTAGTAAATATTTCAGTCAGTTCAGCAAAATCTGGTATGAACTGCCTATAATAATTTAGTAGTCCTAACACACTTCTGACTTGCTTTTTCGTAGTCGGAAGTGAGAGTTTCAGTATTTTGGACACGATGTTATCGTCTGTCGTGACAAAGCCATTAGATATTTTGTACCCCAAGAAGGATATTTCCTGATAGGCTATGTCTACTTTTGTAGGCTTTACCGTCAGTCCGTGCTGTCTGATACGTTCAAATGTCTGCTGTAATGTCTTTATGTGGTCTGTCATTGTCTTTGTGTGAACACAAATGTCGTCCATGTAACAGATAATGTTTGGTATGTCCACTAGTAAAAGTCGTGTCATACGTACGAATGTCGCTGGGGCATTGACAAGCCCAAATGGAAGTTTGCACCATTCGTACAGTCCCCAAGGTGTGGCAAATGCTGTCAGATGTCTGCTCTGTTCGTCTACCGTTATTTGCCAGTAACCTTTCGTCATATCTAACTTCGTAAAGAATCTAGAGTCTGTCAGTTCTGTCAGTAGATCTTCAGAGTTGGACATTGGTTCTAGATCTAGAAGATGTTATTTTATTTAATTTCCTATAGTCGACACAGAGTCTTATCGTGTTGTCCTTTTTGCGTACCATGACCATTGGAGATGAGAAATGTGATTGGGATCGTCTAATGATGTTGTTTTTCTCTAAGCTAATGATTTCCTGATGTAAGTTTTCTTTGTAATGCAATGGAATGGTGTAAGGTCTGCATTTTATGGGTGTGTTTGAAGTGAGTGTGATGTGATGCTGTACTAATTCTGTTTGTCCTGGGTTGTTGGAGAAGATGGTGTTGTACTGTTGTATGAGATGTTTGCAGCTGTCTGTTTCTGCTTGAGTTAAGTTTGGGTTTATTTTGATTTCTTTCAAGCAGTTTGTCGTGTCTAATGCAGGTGTTGGAATTTCGTCACTATCTTCGTCATCTTCATGATCTATTATCACTGTACAAGCTGTTGTATCGTCCTGTTCGTTGTCTCTGTTGTGGTATGGTCTTAGCATATTAATGTGGAATATTTTATGTTTGTCTTTTATTTGAATCTCATAGTCTACAGCTGAAATCTGTCTTATCACTTTAAATGGTCCTTGCCAAGACTCAGTCAATAAGTGTCTGTCACTAGGTAAGAGAAGAAGTACGTCCTGTCCGGGTGTCAACGTTATTGTCCTGTTACCTTTGTCTGCATATTGTCTATATGTAGCACCAGATAATTTTAGTGCTTCTTTTGCAATTATACAAGATTTGATGATTCTTTCACGCAATGATGTAACGTATACGTATGATGATATGGGTTTAAGTAAAGGAGTGGCTTCAGTTAACATTTGATGATAGATGCTCAATGGGCCACGTGGTTTGGCACCATAGATAAGTTCAAAAGGAGAGAATCCAGTACTAGAATGTGGCACTTCGCGATAAGCAAAAAGTATAGCAGGCAAATATATGTCCCAGTTGTTGGGATGTTCTTGCGTGACTTTAGCAAGCATATGCTTTAAATCACCGTTAAACTTTTCTATGATTCCGGTTGAGTGAGGGTGATATGGAGAATTGAAACATTGTTTCACCCCTAACATTTTGGTGAAAGCTTGAGTAGATGCGGCAATGAACTGACTTCCCCTATCTGATAGGATAGTGTCTGGAAATCCTATCCGTGAAAATATATGGAAGAAAACTTCCATTATATCATTGGCAGTTATGTTCTTTAACGGAATCGCTTCCGGCCAGCGGCTACATAAATCAATGATGGTAATAATATATTTATTCCCTCTGGTTGTTATCTGATTAAGAGGGCCCACTATGTCGACAGATATTTTCTCAAAAGGTCGACTGGCTAAGTCAGTAATCTGTAATTTTGCCTGTGGGTGTTTACCTTTCTTCACTAGTTTTTGGCAGATGTCACAACTTCTACAATATTGCTTAATGTCATTGCAGAATTTGGGCCAATAAAACTGTGTAAGTAATCTTGATCTGGTCTTAGAGTATGCCATATGCCCTGCAAGAGGTATATCATGGGCAAGATGTAAGGCTTGCTTACGGTACTCAATCGGCAAAACAGTTTGCTCTGTTGTGCTGTCACCTCTGGTATAGTACCTGGTGAGGATGCAATTTTTCAAAGCAAAATGCCATCTTGCATTTTTGGTTACCTTTGGCTTTTGGCCGATCAGATTAAAATATTTAGACAATGAAGGATCAGCCTTTTGGGCTGTTACAAAAGTCTCCTTCATGGTTTTAGGAGGTAGTACCACTGGGCTAAGCATTTCTATAGCCTCAGTTTGGTTAATTTCATCTTGCACTCTAGCAGTAGATCTAGTTACTGCGTTCACACATTCAATGATATCAGATGGTGATGAAACAGTTTGATCAATGATGTCATGAGATCTTAGTGCTACATTAGCTACCATACATTCATTTGGTGGTACAACATTATCAATGATGACATTTGATGGTGATGATGTTATGTTCTCATCAATGCAAACAGATGTTATATCATGAGGCATATCATTCACTTCTGGTAAATTTCCAATGATAATATCACACACAGGGTTAGTTAATGCTGCGCATTTTACTTTCCCAGTGAGGAAAGGTGTCTGAATATATGCCCATGCTAATGGGTACTTTTCAATATTTCCAGAGAATGTTCTGCATGTTACGTGCCTGCCTGTATAGTCTGTAGGCATTATGAACTTTCTCTTTAGTCCTAATCAGTGAACTGCCGGTGTCCCGAAGGACTGTAGCAGGCTTGCCATTCACATATCCCTGGTGGATGTTTATTCTGCCTTTGGAATCTATTACCAAATTAGCTTCTTCATTGGCAATAGGAATGGAGTGGCCGCATGTCAAAATGCCATCTTCATAAAAGGTATTACAAACAGTACATTTATTTGCGTTAAACATGTCAAAAGCCTGTGCTGAGTTCACAGGGTGTTTCTCTGATTGTTCTTCATCTGATGATGAACTATCAAATAAGGCGGCATTTGCTTTCTTGGTCATTTGCCTTCCTTTACAAGCATGACGATAATGCCCGTACGCCTTACAGAGGAAACATTTACGTGCATTTTTGAAGGATTTACGTTCCTTATCTTGGCTATTTATGATGTTCTGTAGATATGTAAGATATGCTGGGTTCTTGTCACACATCTCACCTTGGTGGTGTGAAAAGTTACAATATCTACAATGATTGTATTTCTCAGAAGTAGGCTTATATGGTTTTTGCCTATTATAGGGTTCTGATCGGGGTTTTTCATAGTTAGCCGATGCTACAAAGTTTGTATCAGTAGCTTCACTAGCAAAACAATGTTTATTGGCTGTATAATAAGCCGAACCACGTCTCTCAATCTGATCTACACTCGTACATTCATTCTCTTGCAAAAATTTTGAAAATGCTGATGGAAGGGATGAGATGACTTTATCCCTGATGATGAGATCTTCTAATTTCTGATAATCTTTATCTATTTTAGCTGCTGAAGTCCATTTGGTAAATATGTCTCGGACTAAGCAGAGGTAGTCAGAGAACGTTTGAGTCGGTTTTGGACTCAACTTGCTGAATTGTTCTCTGTAACCTGCCTCATCTAGCATAAAATGTGCCATAATCTTTGATTTTAGATAATGGTAATCTTTTCTGAGGTCTTTGGGGATAGTCTCTATGACTTTCAGAGGCTCCCCTGACAAACTCCTCATATAAATAATATTCCATTCAGAAAGTGGGACCTGGTAATGGTCCATTAAAGTTTCAAAATTCTGGGTGAAGGCTGCAATGCAGTCACCTGAGGTATAATTTCTTACAATACCTTGATACTTTTTGTACTGGTTTTCTTTCTCCAGTCTTTCAGCTTTCTTAGACTCTTTGTCTATGGCAGTATCAGTTTCAAGTTGTTTAATTTTTAGTTGTACCTCAAGCTCTTCTCTTTTACTCTGAGCTGAGATTTCAGCCTTCCTTAATTCATTATCTAATTCTGCCTGTTTTGTTTTTGCAGATAGTTCTAGCTCTGTTTGTTTCAATGCTATTTCTGCCTCTGTCTGCTTTAATGTTGTTGCTGCCTCTGCCTGCTTTAAGGCTGTTGCTGCCTCTGCCTGCTTTAAGGCTGTTTCTGCCTCTAATTGCTTGGCAGCTCTTTCAGCCGCTCTTTCGTCGCGTTCGCTAGCTTTTCCTGTACTAGGAGGTATTCAGAGTATTTTCTTTCACTCCACTTTGTTAACTCATCACCAGTTAACTTTAACTTTAAACCCATCTCGATGAAATCATTTAATGAAGACATGATGGAAAATTTAAATGCAAATGAGTTGTCAGACACACAATTTGTTACAAGTTGTTAGTAAAGTGAAAAATTTACAATTGTGTTCAACTTACAATTTGTGCCCAAATTTGCATCCGAAAGTATATAGAAAAGAAAATATACTCAAGTGTACTGGATGCGGTGGAGAACGGTTCAAACCAGGGCTAGGAACTGTAGGGTCGCTACTTCAAAACACAAATGACCTCTACGGGCAAGGGTTTCAGATGGCACAGAAAACCTGCTTTGTTTTTGGAGGAAATAAATTAGCGTCTATCTGATGTGGTGTGTATGCTTGTCACTAAGTTTTGATTAGGTTTGTATGGCGTTGAGTGTAATTGTAGGTCGTAATGTCGTCAGTCAACAATTTTTTTTCAAAACCACAAGTCACTTTCTTTCCGAAACTTTCTGCTTTCCACAACTAACTTCACAAAGACAATCTAAATATCTCTCAACACTCTACAACATTGATGACACATCACTTACATCAAGATGACATTCAGTAAGGACATAGACATCAAGTTTACAAGATGGCGACAAGGTCACAATGGCGACAACTTCACAATGTCGACAAGGTCAAAATGGCGACAAGTTACACAATCACTGATGTTTTACACGTTTACAGGATCAAACAAATGTATGTACTTTACGTTCACATCTAGCCTCCATATTCAAACAATGTAATACTATATAAGGATGAGCCTTCACGATCACATTTAAATGTACATTAAAGCTGGACAAAGTCCTCACGTTCACAAATCTTAGGTTCAAATCTTAATTAATTAAACCACGTTCATTTAAAGCCGGACGATGCCACCACGTTCACACATGTCAGGGTCTTAAACCTGGCTCGTTATACCTAACACATGTGAGACAAGTACAAGTACAACATGATTGGACTTGAGACACAACGACACTGAAGTTCAATGGATTTATTTACAAGTCACATGCAACACGATCTAGTTTGGCATGTGATGATCATTACAATACATATACAATGCATCAATACACTTACAGACAACCCACAGCTTTACAGTCTATCTCACAAGATGTACAAGCACTCGACTTTCGGGCACAGAACACAAAGCCTTTCTCTACCCACACGTCCTGTCTGGTCCGAGTACCGAAGCTGTCTGTCTGTTTCTCGCAAAGCGCTTGCCCTCTGTGGATTGACGTCACGAGGACTGCGTGCGTCTTGCTTTGTCCTTGCCTGACCGCTGGCTATCGCGTCAGCCAGCAAACTGCGGGCAGGTAACTAATACTCGCCTGGCGGGCGTAACGATGTTCCTGCATCCCGGTTGGGGACTATTCGCCTGGCGGGCGTAACGATGTTCCTGCATCTCGGTTCGAGATTCTGACAGTATCTAGTCCCTGCTGTAATATGTGGACGTATCTAGTCCCTGCTGTGTGTAGCTATGTGTGAACATGTCTAGTTCCTGCTTTGTGCGACTATGTGTGGACATGTATAGCTCCTGCTGTGTGCGACTATGTGTGGACGTATCTAGTCTCTGATGTGTGTAGCTATGTGTGAACATGTATAGTTCCTGCTTTGTGCGACTATGTTTGGACATGTATAGTTCCTACTGTGTGCAGCTGTGTGTGAACATGTCTAGTTCCTGCTCTGTGTAGCTATATGTGAACATGTCTAGTTCCTGCTGTGTGTAGTAATTGTTCAGTATAATTGTTCATTATAATTGTTTAGCTATAATTGTTCACTATATATGTGTGTGCGTGTGGGAGCGATAGAGAGAGAGAGAGAGAGAGAGAGAGAGAGAGAGAGAGAGAGAGAGAGAGAGAGAGAGAGAGAGAAAGTGGGTGTGAGAGAGAGGGAGAGAGTGTGTGCGCACGTGCATGCGTGTGTGTGGAGAGAGTGATTGAGCGAGAAATGGTGGGGGAATGTGTCAGTGCATGCATTCGTACGTGTATGTGTGAGAGTGAGTGAGGGAGTGTGTGCGTGCGTGCATGCGTTCATGTGCATGTGTATGTGTATGTGTGAGAGAGTGTGGTTGAGAGAGTGAGTGTGTGTGTGTGAGAAGGATTGTGTGTTAGAGAGTGAGACAGTGGGAGAGTTGATGTGTTAGTGTGTGTGTGTGTGTGTGTGTGTGAGCGCGCGCATGCGTGTGAGTGTGTGTATGAAAGAATACAGACAGAGAGAGCGAGAGAGCGAGAGAGAGAGAGAGAGAGAGAGAGCTGAGCAGATGCATGTCATGTAACACGCATGTTATGTAACACGCGAATCCATATGTTTGTGTATTCTCATCTGTCATATTATCAGTTAAATACCATTTGATTTTATCATGCATAATATAAACTCATGTTCATTACTGTAGTTTGAGTGAGAGAGTCAGTGAGTGTGAATGAGAGACAGAACGAGTGAGCGTGAGAGTAAATGAGTGAGCGAGAGAGTGAATGAGTGAGCGGGAGAGTGAATGAGTGAGCGGGAGAGTGAATGAGTGAGTGGGAGAGTGAATGAGTGAGCGTGAGAGTGAATGAGTGAGCGGGAGAGTGAATGCATGAGAGTGAATGAATGAGCGGAAGAGTGAATGTGTGAGCGTGAGAGTGAATGTGTGTGTGTGTGTGTGAGAGAGAGAGAGAGAGAGAGAGAGAGAGAGAGAGAGAGAGAGAGAGAGAGAGAGAGAGAGAGAGAGAGAGAGAGAGAGAGAGAGCATCACTATTTTTACGTCACATACATTTTATGTACACATTTTTCTCCATGTTTAACATTTTTAGTGAGACTGCTCATGACAAGTGTCAGTGTATGTGTGTGAGTAAAGTGTGGGAGTTTGTTCATACTAGTTTCAATACTAACGTGAGACATTTTGTATGTGTCTAGATGTAAGGTAGTGTGAGTGTATGTGGAGGATCTGTGTGAGTGTGGGGATATGTGTGGGTGGGGGGTGTGTGGGTGGGGGTATGCGTTTGGATGGGTTGGAGTGTGTGGGTTTTGGTGGGTAGTGGTATTTGTGGGTGTTGGTGGGATGTGTGGATTGATGTGTGGGGGTGAAAGTAGGGGTGTTGGAATGGGTGTGGGGGATGTGTGTATGGGTGGAGGATATGTGTATCGGACGGATGCGGGGGATGTGTGTTTATGTGGGTGGAGATGTGTGGATGGTTTGAGGAAGTATGTGTGGGAGGCGGGGTTGTGTGGGTAGGGGATTGTGTTGGGTGGATTGGGGATGCAAGGGCGGGTGGGGAGAAGTGTATGGTGTGTGGGTTTGAGATATGTGTGCGGTGTGTTGGTGGGGATGTGTGAATGATGTGTGGGTGGAGGGTATGTTTGTGGTGGTATGGGTGGAGGATAGTGTGTGGTGTGGGGGATGTGTGTGATGGGTGCGGGGAATGTGCGTATGGGTGTGGTATATGTGTGGGTGAGTAGGGGGTTGGGGGGTGTGGGTGGGAGATGTGTGTGTGTGTGGATGGTGAATGTGTGGGTGGGGGGGTGTGAGTGGCTTAGGGATGTGTGTGTGGGTGAGGGAGTTGTATGTGTCGGGGTGGGATGTGTGAGTGGGTGGAGGATGTGTGTGGGTAGGGGTATTGTGATCGAGAGATGTTTGGTTGGGGGTGTGTGGGTGCGTAGTGGAGGTTGTATGCGTGAGTGAGTGTGTGTTGGTGGACGGGTAGGGAATGCGTGTGTGGGTGGGGATAGGTGTGTGGTGTGTTGGTTGGGGATATTGTGTGGGTGAGGTATGTGTGTGTGGGTGGGGGATTTTTGTGGTGTGTGAGTGGGGGTATGTGGGGTGGATGGGTAAGGGTATCTGTATGGGTGTGGGTGGGAATATTGTGTGGTATATGGGTGGGGGACATGTGTGTGGTGTGTAAGTGGGGATGTGTTGGTGAGGGATATGTGTGTGTGTGGTGCATGGGTTGGGAATAGTGCGTGGTAAGAGGTGTATGTGATGTGCGGGTGGGTGATTGTGTGGTGGGGGATTAGGTTATGGCGTGGGTGGGTGGAAGTTGTATGTGTGGGTGGTGGGGTGTGTGTGAGTGGATTGGGGATGTATGGGAGGTTAGGGAGATGTGTGTGTGGGGGGGGGGGGGTAGGGACATGTCAGTTGGTGGGGATGTGTGTGTATGGTTTGGGGATGTGTGAGTGGATGTGCGATGTGTGGGTTGGTGGGGGATTGTGTGCATGGGTGGGGAATATGCTGTTGATGGAGATGTGGCTGGGGGATGGGTGGTCTGAGGTGTGGGTGGGGAGAGGATGTGTGGTTTAGGATGTGTATGTGGATGGGCGTGGGATGTGTGGGTTGGTGGGGGAATGTTTGTGGGTTGCGAGTGTGTTTTGGTTGGGGGATCAGGTGAGGGCAGTGTGTGTGTGAGTGGGGGATGTGCGGGAGGGGGATGGGTCGGTTGGTGGGGTATGTATGTGTCCCTTGGTGTGCGTGTGTGTGGGTAGGTGAGGGTGTGTATGTGTCCCTTGGTGCGCGTGTGTGTGGGTAGGTGGGGGTGTTGTGTGGGTGGGGTGATGTATGGATAGGTGGGAGATGGGCCTCATAACATGGTAATTAGCCTTGTTTATGTTTACAACATTCATTTCACAATGTTTATTTTTCTTCATATGTAAATGTATAATGCTCATGATGAACGAAAGACGAGTGATTGGAAGGGCCGAATGTAAGACGGGCCTGCGCGCCCAATTTGTGACCCTAATAAAGTTGATTTGATTTGATTTGATTTGATTTGTAGCTATATGTGAACATGTCTAGTTCCTGCTATGTGTGAACATGAATAGTTCCTGCTATGTGTAGCTATGTGTGAACATGTATAGTTCCTGCTATGTGTGAACATGTATAGTTCCTGCTGTGTGTAGCTATGTGTGAACATGTCTTGTTCCTGATATGTGTAGCTATGTGTGAACATGTATAGTTCCTGCTATGTGTAGCTATGTGTGAACATGTATAGTTCTAGCTGTGTGAACATGTATAGTTCCTGATATGTGCGACTATGTTTAAACATGTCTAGTCCCTGCTGTGTGTAGCTATTTGTGGACATGTCTAGTTCCTGCTGTGTGTAGCTATATGTGAACATGCATAGTTTCTGCTGTGAGTAGCTATGTGTGGACATGTCTAGTTCCTGCTGTGTGTAGCTATGTGTGAACATGTCTAATTCCTGCTGTGTGTAGCTATATGTGAACATGCATAGTTTCTGCTGTGTGTAGCTATGTGTGGACATGTCTAGTTCCTGCTGTGTGTAGCTATATGTGAACATGCATAGTTTCTGCTGTGTGTAGCTATGTGTGGACATGTCTAGTTCCTGCTGTGTGTAGCTATGTGTGAACATGTCTAGTCCCTGCTATATGTAGCTATGTGTGAACATGTCTAGTCCCTGCTATGTGTAGCTATGTGTGAACATGTCTAGTTCCTGCTGTGTGTAGCTATGTGTGGACATGTCTAGTTCCCTCTGTGTGTAGCTATGTGTGGACATGTCTAGTTCCTGCTGTGTGTAACTATTTGTGAACATGTCTAGTTCCTGCTGTGTGTAGCTATGTGTGAACATGTATAGTTCCTGCTGTGTGCGACTATGTGTGAACATGTATAGTTCCTGCTTTGTGCGACTATGAGTGAACATGTCTAGTTCCTGCTGTATGTAGCTATGTGTGAACATGTCTAGTTCCTGCTGTGTGTAGCTATTCTTGAACATGTCTAGTTTCTGCTGTGTGTAGCTATGTGTGGACATGTCTAGTTCCTTCTGTGTGCAGCTGTGTGTGAACAAGTTTCTGGCTTAATAAATCAAATTTTGTAAATGTGTTGACTTTGCAAATAATCTCTATTTATTATTGCATGTAAATGACATCTCACACTGTTGATTGACAACACGTGTTGTTGCATTCATAAACATTTTGACGGAAGCTTTCTTGCACTCTTGTTAATTATTCGTGGTATGGGTGTATTTTGTTGGTTTTGTAACTAAAATCAGCAATTTTGTATAGCATGATTTCAATTCAACATATTATGAATTAGTTTTTGTGGCCTCTCTCTCGCACACAGTAGAACACTCATATACATGACCCTACACATATAGCAAACACTCATAGTATGCAGATACATTATCACGGGAAGCAATAGATTCGGACAATTTCTGTCTATACATCACAAACTGAGAAGCATGCCCCCCTCCCCCCTGCCAATCCCAATTCCACATGAAATGACAGTAGACACTGACATTCAAAAACTAGGAACAGCGCCACATTTGATGTCTCAATGAAGCATTTATTTCTGTTGTCATTGTCATATATTTTTGAAGGGTGTGGGAGATCACTGATGAATATTCGCATAAATATATACATTCCTACCAATACAATAATAAGAAGTAGGTCGGAAGAAATCTAAATTCCTGAAGTAGGAACTAGTTCCCCTCCCCCTCTTTTTCTCTCTAAGCTAGTGTTGGGTTAATTTGGGGTGGTCAGAGTTTATCACACTGTGTACGCCTTGTATCAACTTGTTCCTGCTGTATGTAAATCTTCATTTGACCTGGGTCCGTGAACGCGTACAGTGAGACAATGACAAGAGTGAGAAGGTGTCAAGATGCATGTAAATAAATGACATACATTTATAACATTTCTTCTACTCAATGGTGTTTACAATGTGTATAAATAATTCTCTGTGTTTTCCCAATTAACTACTTCTTCTTCTTGTGTCTAATAACTCTCTTCCATTACCTGTTGTTGTTGTGATGTTGAGGGTTGTGTTGTGTGGTGATGAGTGGTGTTGAGTGGTGTTTTAAGTTATGTTGAGTAATGAGTTAAGTTCACTGCGCGTGATGGTGTTCCGCGAAGCACAACTTTCTCATGTATTGCAGTTCATAAGTGCTCTTATCTAATTAAATTTGACATAAATATAAATATTTATTTCGCCACACCCTATTAATTCTATAGATAAAGGAGAAAGGAAAGATTGATTTCACTTTCAGCTTTCTAGATCGTAAACAGGCATAGATAAGTCTGTTTTAGAACAAGGCACTTGTTCTAGTACACGAACTGTCATTTCAGCTGTAGATAGTGATAGCATCTTTAACAATGTTTCTGGTGAAATGCACAAGATTGCTTTCGAATCATCACTTCGCACAGTTGTTTAGAATAGAATGTAGTAGTATAATGCACTTCTTAAAGTTAATAATTATCTTTAAGAATATCAGAGATGGCAGTTCCATCTAAGAGAATATTAGAGAGTCATTTTGACCGGGAATGGCTTTGCGTCGTTAGAATCTACAGTCGAGCATTTTTACATTTCAGAGGTTTTAATTAATAATCATACATTTCAATTGACATCACAAACATGGGTTTACATTACTTGATACATCGGGTTCTTAGTCTAACCAAGGGACCAACAAACGTACCTCGGATCCAGACTTCTGCCTTGCCCATTGAATTTTTGGTCACACAATCTTCTCACATCCGTCCATGGAGCGAGTTCAGACAAAAGTGCGGGCTTATTAACATTTCTGATGAAATAGTAATATATGTTAATTATGCCCTGGCGCGAAGGCGGGTCACGTGTTTCTCCCATCCAATGGGGTTCCGAGCTTGGTCTGATGAAATCTTTCTAAGAATCCACGTCATTTGTCACTTGTTCAGTTCCAGTTTCGATGTTAAGTTTTAAGTCCCAATCTCCATTTGCGGTTGTGAAGTCAATTTCTTTTAATGTTGGTTCCTCTTTTTGTGGCCGGTGTTGATAAATGAATAATGTTGGCTGCGTTATGCCACATGGCCCCACTCCAGATTGTTCTATGGTATGGAACTATGTTTCCAACATTTTCAGTTATCAAGTTGTTCCCATTATTCCTCCCTTGTATTCTCTTCTGCATCTGATTGACCTGGTTCTTCAGGCACTGGGTGTCGACTCAGGAAGTCCGCTCCCACATTCATTTTTCCAGGAACATACTCAACCTGGAACGAGTAAGGTTGAAGAAGCAGCGACCACCTCATAAGTCGGGCATTCAGAGTCTTAGATGCTGCGAGAAACATGAGTGGTTGATGGTCACATTGCACTGTGAAGTGTTTGCCATATAGGTATGCTTGAAATTTCTGTACACTCCATACGAGCGCAAGACATTCTCTCTCGATAGTACTGTAATTTCCCTCTGCTGCATTCAATTTCCTGCTAGCATAAGCTACAGGGAATAGCTCTGATGGTACATCTCCCTTTCTCTGCAACAGCGTTGCCCCAATTCCTATGTACTGGCATCGGTGCGCAGCACGAATGGTTGGTCGAGGTCTGGTAGATGTAAGACTGGATGAGCAGTTAATGCCTGCTTTAATGCTGTGAAAGCTCTCTCACAGTCAGCTGACCAAGTGACTTTCTCTGGTTTCCCCTTTTTGGTAAAATCCGTTAAAGGTGCTGACAGAGTATTGAAGTCCTTGATGTATTTTTGATAGAATCCACATAAGGATACAAATGATCTTACATCCTTCTTTGTTTTTGGACGAGGTGCTCTCTGGAGTTTGTCCACATTTCCCTCCTGTGGAGTTATCAGTCCATGAGATATCTTATGACCTAGAAAGTCCAATTCTTGGAATCCTATCTGACACTTCTTTGGTCTAGCCGTCAATCCAGTTTCTCTGAGGCGCCTGAACAAAAGATGCAGGGTTTCTACATTCTCTTCAAATGTTTCAGTTGCGATCAGGATGTCATCCATGAAGTGACTGATGTCTGGATGCTGTAGTGGGTCAAGTAATTTTCTCATCATTCGGGTAAAGACGCTGGGAGCATTACTTAATCCGAATGGAAGAACGTTGAACTCATAGTGTCCTCCAGGCGTGCTGAAAGCTAACCATGGTCTAACTTCCGGTTTTACAGGAATCTGGTAATATCCCTTACTGAGATCAATCCTAGTAAAGTACTTAGCTCGGTTGAGTGCTGTGAAGAGTTTATTCTGATCCTGCAGAGGTTCTGCTTGGAATTCAGTAATAGCATTGAGCTGTCGATAATCGATGCACAATCTATGTTCTCCGCTTGGCTTTCTCAATAAGACGACGCTAGCACTGTAAGGTGAATCAGATGGTGAGATTATTCCTGCGGTGAGCAGCTGTTGTATTTCTTCCTCTAAAGTCTTTTGCTTTGCATAAGGAACTGGGTAAGTCTTGACTCGCACAGGCACTGTGTCATTTAACTTCATGTCAAATTCCTCCAAATCAGTTCTTTCTGGCTTATCAGTAAGTACTTCTGCATATTTTGCCATAATTTCCCTAATCTGCTTTTGCTGATCCTTTGTTAAGTTGGGATTGATTTCCACATCCTTAAAGGTCTCTTTGGCTTGCAGTTGGCACTCGACTCCCATTGTTGATCCTTCTTCGACTTCAGTAGCCACACTCATGGCCATCAGATGTGCAGGTTCGGTGGTTGAGGGTCTTTCATGATATTTCTTCAAGAGGTTTATGTGAAATACTTTCATCTTGCCTTTGACTGAAATTCTGTAGTTGGTACGTGAGATCTTCTCCGTCACTACATAAGGTCCTCTCCATCCTATTTGCAGCTTATTCTGACTGGTTGGAAGCAGCAACATCACCTTCTCTCCTACCTCTAACTCTCTATCCTTTGCCTTGCGGTTGAAGTTACGAGCAATTCTTCGTCTGGCTTGACGTAGATTGACATTCGCTTGTTTCCAACTGTGTTGTAAACTATTTTTCAACTCGGCAACATATGTAGATGCAGTCACGACTGTATCATCTGTAGTATTATCAGTCCACGTTCGAAGTAACGCCTCCAGTGGTCCCTTGATTGGTCGTCCAAACAACAGTGTGGCTGGAGCAAAACCTGTTGAGTGATGGGGTACTTCCCTGTAAGCGAATAAAGCTGCGGGTAAATACAAGTCCCAATCCTCTGTCTTCTCCTGGGCAATTTTGCGCAGGATACTAATCAATGTCCCGTTCAACCTTTCCACAAGTCCATTTGACTGAGGGTGATATGGTGAACTGAAGATATGGCGTGCATGAAAAAGTCTGAAGGTCTCTTCCATGAGCTTACCACGAAACTGTGAACCGTTGTCCGTCAAGATCCTTTGTGGGAATCCTAGACGTGTGAATATTCCTAATAATGCATCAGCGACGTGTTTGGAGTCACAGCTGGGCATAGGAACTGCTTCGGCCCACATGGTTGTTGTGTCCACTAGCGTTAATATGAATCGGTTTCGCCTCTTCGTTGCTGAGAGAGGTCCGATTATGTCTACTGCCACTTTCTCAAATGGAATTCCAGTGATTGGCGATTCACCCAACATTGCCGGTGGTGTCCGGTGTTTTGGTGATACTTTCTGACACTGTGGGCATGATTTTACAAACCGTTGTATGTCTGAATTCATCCCTGGCCAAAAGTAGTGAGTGGTAATCCGCTGTGTAGTAGCGTTGATACCCATGTGCCCACTGAATGGTAGACGGTGACCCATCTCTAAGATCTGAGTCCTGTATTGAGTTGGTACAACAAGTTGATTAAACTCTTGTGCAGCTCGTCCTGCTTTTCTGTAAAGAAGTGCTGACTTCATGAACAGATCACCTTTACGTAGAGGTAAATGTGATTTTGGCAGTTTTCTGAAGCAGGGTTCCAAGGTGCTGTCGGCTTCTTGTGCCCTCTTCAGTTCCTCCGTTCGAGGGATTGGCGTAGTTGATTCTGGAGTTTTTGTTGCCTGGGATCGAGTGGTCATGGTCGCCATCGCCACAGGTTGAACAGGTTCTCCTAGAACAATAAATCTACAGCCGAGGATTACAGGATATATCAGATCGTCCAAGATTGCTGCCTTGATTGTCCCAGTGACATACCGCGAGGCTATGTTCACTTTTGCCACTGGAAGAGACATATTGGTTGAACTCTTAAGTGGTCCCTGTAATTCCACTATTTCCTCTGTCACCTGTTCAGGGTGAACTAAGGATGATGAAACAACACAGTCATACGATAATCCAGTATCATATAAACAGGTCGTTTGGAATCCATTTAGCAAGATGGATTCTACAACCGGAATACGAGATGATGTGTCTAGATGAGGTGTCTACTTGGACGTTTCACCAGTGCTCACTTTTCTCTCTTTTCGGTTGGCCAAACATGCCGCTGTGTGTGGAGGTGGCTTCTTCCTGCAACTCTGAAATGTGTGACCTCTAATTTTGCAATGGGTACAGAATGGTTTGTCCTCCTTCGGCGCTGTTTGGACTGAATTTTGAGTGTTTTTCTGGGAATTCCCCTTTTTCTTGGTGGCTACAGTGTTTTCACCCTCTTTTGGCTGTGGAGTTTTGTTTTGAGAGGGGGTGTTGTTCGAACGTCCCTTTCCTCCCATCTCCCTCTGAGATGTCTCAAATCTCTCTGCCAGGATGATTATAGTTTCCAGGCGGTCAGCCCCGTTTTGGGTTAAGAATGCCTTCATTTCGTTCTGCATTTTCCCCTTGATCTGATCAATGATAATCATTTCACGGAGTCCTTCATAATTTTCCTCAAATCCTCCCAAGCAAGTCCATCTTTGTATGTATGACTTCAGTCTTTCGACTAGTTGTGCGTAGCTCTCACCCGGTTCCTTCCTTGCGGCTTTGAACCTGAGTTTATAAGATTCGGCGTCCACTTCGAATCGGCTCAAGAGTGCCGTCTTAAGTGGTGTGTAGTTCTGTTGTTCCTCTCTAGTGAGTCTTGAGAACACTTCATACGCCGTGGATCTTAAGGCCTGCGCCAACTTCGTCGCCCATCTACTTTCTTCAAGCCCACAGCTGACAGCCATTGCCTCGAAGCGTGATAAAAATCCTTCGATGTGGTCAGTCTGTTCATTAAAGGGGTCCAGAGGAAATGACATAGCTCCTGAATTAAGTTGAGAGACGTGAGGAGGTGGTTCTGTCACTGGCGATCCTGATGAGGTTGAGGGTGTAGGACCACTCCCTTTCTCTATTCTCCGGATCTCCACTTCAATCTCCATTCTCCTCAACTCCAGTTGGTGTTGACGCTCTCTCTCCTTATCTTCCATTTCAGCCTGTAGTTGTTTCTCTTTCTCCTCCAATTCTGCCTGAAATCGTTTCTCTTTCTCCTCCAATTCTGCTTGAAACTGTTTTTCCCTCTCAGCCAATTCAACCTGAAGCTGTTTTTCTTTGAGAGTCAATTCAGCCTGCAGTCTTTCTCTTTTGTCGAATGCATCCGAAACATAGTTAGCTAGCTCAAGGCCATCTAACCCGCATTCCCTACCTGTTTCTGTTATTTGGGCTCTAAACTTTGCAGTTTCCGCCATGTCTATAATTTATTGCTTTGTTCTGCCCAACAATATAATTGCAGTTAGTCTGATCCGCGTAAGCCTGTCAGTCCCTGATCTGCAAATATACAACAGAGCATGTGCAATATTAAAAACACCCTATGTTATGTCTGTCTGTCAATGCTGGAAAAACCAAAGGCAGCAGGCACTGAAGTAACCACAATTAATTCCTAGTAAAGAAAAGAATCTGAAATTAGACAGAGTTTTCCCAACGGATAAGATTTTCCGGTGGTTGATGAAATGCTGTTAAGTTCAGACTCCACAGTAAAGGAACACCTTCTCTGGAAGAGAAGTAGTGTTGGTAGAGTAGATACACACTATATATTTCACCTGGAGCAACTCTTTCTGAAGTATAAGCCTATTTGAACATGGCCCCCTTCTCCAGGAGTAAAGATCAGTCACCTATCTTATTTATCTATAAATGTCATTCATATCATGTGGCTGTCAATCAATACCCCACATGGTATCTGTTAAACATTCTAGAAAATGACAATGTTCAAAATCCAAAGATAACCGTGTTCATGTATCTTGTGTGATTGTTTATAGGTTAATATATGGGAACCATCCCGGACGAGCTCCAATATGTCATATATTTTTGAAGGGAGTGGGAGATCACTGATGAATATTCACATTAATATATACATTCCTACCAATACAATAATAAGAAGTAGGTCGGAAGAAATCTAAATTCCTGAAGTAGGAACTAGTTCCCCTCCCCTCCTTTTTCTCTCTAAGCTAGTGTTGGGTTAATTTGGGGTGGTCAGAGTTTATCACACTGTGTACGCCTTGTATCAACTTGTTCCTGCTGTATGTAAGTCTTCATTTGACCGGGGTCAGTGAACGTGTACAGTGAGACAATGACAAGAGTGAGAAGGTGTCAAGATGCATGTAAATAAATGACATACATTTATAACATTTCTTCTACTCAATGGTGTTCACAATGTGTATAAATAATTCTCTGTGTTTTCCCAATTAACTACTTCTTCTTCTTGTTGTGTCGAATAACTCTCTTCCATTATCTGTTGTTGTTGTGATGTTGAGTGTTGTGTTGTGTGGTGATGAGTGGTGTTGTGTTTTAAGTTATGTTGAGTAATGAGTTACGTTCACTTCGCGTGGTGGTGTTCCGCGAAGCACACTTTCTCATGTATTGCAGTTCCTAAGTGCTCTTATCTAATTAAATTTGACATAAATATAAATATTTATTTCGCCAAACCCTATTATTTCCATAGACAAAGGAGAAAGGAAAGATTGATTTCACTTTCAGCTTTCTAGATTGTAAATAGGCATAGATAAGTCTGTTTTAGAACAAGGCACTTGTTCTAGTACACGAACTGTCATTTCAGCTGTAGACAGTGATAGCATCCTGTTTCTGGTGAAATGCACAAGATTGCTTTCGAATCATCACTTCTCACAGTTGTTTAGAATAGAATGTAATAGTGTAATGCACTTCTTAAAGTTAATAATTATCTTTAAGAATATCAGAGGTGGCAGTTTCATCGAAGAGAATATTCTGGCCGGGAATGGCTTTGCGTCATTAGAATCTACAGTCGAGCATTTTTACATTTCTGAGGTTTTAATTAATAATCATACATTTCAATTGACATCACAACATGGGTTTACGTTACTTGACACTTGATACATCGAGTTCTTAGTCCAATCAAGGGCTAACAAACGTACCTCGGATCCAGACTTTTGCCTTGTCCATTGAATTTTTGATCACACACTCTTCTCACCTCCGTCCATGGAGCGAATTCAGACAAAAGTGCGGCTGATTAACATTTCTGATGAAATGGGGATATATGTTAATTATGCACTGGCGCGAAGGCGGGTCAGGTGGTTTTTTCATCCAATGATTTTCCGAGCTTGGTCTGATGAAATCCTTCTAAGAATCCACGTCATTTGTTACTTGTTTAGTTTTAAGTCCCAATCTCCAATTGCGGTTGCGAAGTCAATTTCTTTTAATGTTGTTTCCTCTTTTTGCGGCAGTTGTTGATAAGATGAATAATGTTGGCTGCGTTATGCTACATGGCCCCACTCCAGATTGTTCTATGGTATGGAACTATGTTTCCAACATTTTCAGTTATCAAGCTGTTCCCATTTGTCCTCCCCTGTATTCTCTTCTGCATCTGATTGACCTGGTTCATCAGGCACTGGGTGTCGACTCAGGAAGTCCGCTCCCACATTCATTTTCCCAGGAACATATTCAACCTGGAACGAGTAAGGTTGAAGAAGCAGCGACCATCTCATAAGTCGGGCATTCAGAGTCTTAGATGCTGCGAGAACATGAGTGGTTGATGGTCACATTGCACTGTGAAATGTTTGCCATATAGGTATGCTTGAAATTTCTGTACACTCCATACGAGCGCAAGACATTCTCTCTCGATAGTACTGTAATTTCTCTCTGCTGCATTCAATTTCCTGCTAGCATAGGCTACAGGGAATAGCTCTGATGGTACATCTCCCTTTCTCTGCAACAGCGTTGCCCCAATTCCTATGTTACTGGCATCGGTGCGCAGCACGAATGGTTGGTCGAGGTCTGGTAGATGTAAGACTGGATGAGCAGTTAATGCCTGCTTTAGTGCTGTGAAAGCTCTCTCACAGTCAGCTGACCAAGTGACTTTCTCTGGTTTCCCCTTTTTGGTAAGATCCGTTAAAGGTGCTGACAGAGTATTGAAGTCCTTGATGTATTTTTGATAGAATCCACATAAGGATACAAATGATCTTACATCCTTCTTTGTTTTTGGACGAGGTGCTCTCTGGAGTTTGTCCACATTTCCCTCTTGTGGAGTTATCAGTCCATGAGATATCTTATGACCTAGAAAGTCCAATTCTTGGAATCCTATCTGACACTTCTTTGGTCTAGCCGTCAATCCAGTTTCTCTGAGGCGCCTGAACAAAAGATGCAGGGTTTCTACATGCTCTTCAAATGTTTCAGTTGCGATCAGGATGTCATCCATGAAGTGACTGATGTCTGGATGCTGTAGTGGGTCAAGTAATTTTCTCATCACTACGTGTAAAGACGCTGGGAGCATTACTTAATCCGAATGGAAGAACGTTGAACTCATAGTGTCCTCCAGGCGTGCTGAAAGCTAACCATGGTCTAACTTCCGGTTTTACAGGAATCTGGTAATATCCCTTACTGAGATCAATCCTAGTAAAGTACTTAGCTCGGTTGAGTGCTGTGAAGAGTTTATTCTGATCCGGCAGAGGTTTTGCTTGGAATTCAGTTATAGCATTGAGCTGTCGATAATCGATGCACAATCTATGTTCTCCGCTTGGCTTTCTCAATAAGACGACGCTAGCACTGTAAGGTGATTCCGATGGTGAGATTATTCCTGCGGTGAGCAGCTGTTGTATTTCTTCCTCTAAAGTCTTTTGCTTTGCATAAGGAACTGGGTAAGTCTTGACTCGCACAGGCACTGTGTCATTTAACTTCATGTCAAATTCCTCCAAATCAGTTCTTCCTGGCTTATCAGTAAGTACTTCTGCATATTTTGCCATAAGTTCCCTAATCTGCTTTTGCTGATCCTTTGTTAAATTGGGATTGATTTCCACATCCTTAAAGGTCTCTTTGGCTTGCAGTTGGCACTCGACTCCCATTGTTGATCCTTCTTCGACTTCAGTAGCCACACTCATGGCCATCAGATGTGCAGGTTCGGTGGTTGAGGGTCTTTCATGATATTTCTTCAAGAGGTTTATGTGAAATACTTTCATCTTGCCTTTGACTGAAATTCTGTAGTTGGTACGTGAGATCTTCTCCGTCACTACATAAGGTCCTCTCCATCCGATTTGCAGCTTATTCTGACTGGTTGGAAGCAGCAACATCACCTTCTCTCCTACCTCTAACTCTCTATCCTTTGCCTTGCGGTTGAAGTTACGAGCAATTCTTCGTCTGGCTTGACGTAGATTGACATTCGCTTGTTTCCAACTGTGTTGTAAACGATTTTTCAACTCGGCAACATATGTTGATGCAGTCACGACTATATCATCTGTAGTATTATCAGTCCACGTCCGGAGTAACGCCTCCAGTGGTCCCTTGATCGGTCGTCCAAACAACAGTGTGGCTGGAGCAAAACCTGTTGAGTGATGGGGTACTTCCCTGTAAGCGAATAAAGCTGCGGGTAAATACAAGTCCCAATCCTCTGTCTTCTCCTGGGCAATTTTGCGCAGAATACTAATCAATGTCCCGTTCCACCTTTCCACAAGTCCATTTGACTGAGGGTGATATGGTGAACTGAAGATATGGCGTGCATGAAAAAGTCTGAAGGTCTCTTCCATGAGTTTACCACGAAACTGTGAACCGTTGTCCGTCAAGATCCTTTGTGGGAATCCTAGACGTGTGAATATTCCTAATAATGCATCAGCGACGTGTTTGGAGTCACAGCTGGGCATAGGAACTGCTTCGGCCCACATGGTTGTTGTGTCCACAAGCGTTAATATGAATCGGTTTCGCCTCTTCGTTGCTGAGAGAGGTCCGATTATGTCTACTGCCACTTTCTCAAATGGAATTCCAGTGATTGGCGATTCACCCAACATTGCCGGTGGTGTCCGGTGTTTTGGTGATACTTTCTGACACTGTGGGCATGATTTTACAAACCGTTGTATGTCTGAGTTCATCCCTGGCCAAAAGTAGTGAGTGGTAATCCGCTGTGTAGTAGCGTTGATACCCATGTGCCCACTGAATGGTAGACTGTGACCCATCTCTAAGATCTGAGTCCTGTATTGAGTCGGTACAACAAGTTGATTAAACTCTTGTCCAGCTCGTCCTGCTTTTCTGTAAAGAAGTGCTGACTTCATGAACAGATCACCTTTACGTAGAGGTAAATGTGATTTTGGCAGTTTTCTGAAGCAGGGTTCCAAGGTGCTGTCGGCTTCTTGTGCCCTCTTCAGTTCCTCCGTTCGAGGGATTGGCGTAGTTGATTCTGGAGTTTTTGTTGCCTGTGATCGAGTGGTCATGGTCGCCATCGCCACAGGTTGAACAGGTTCTCCTAGAACGATAAATCTACAGCCCGAGGATTACAGGATATATCGGATCGTCCAAGATTGCTGCCTTGATCGTCCCGGTGACATACCGCGAGGCTATGTTCACTTTTGCCACTGGAAGAGACATATTGGTTGAACTCTTCAGTGGTCCCTGTAATTCCACTATTTCCTCTGTCACCTGTTCAGGGTGAACTAAGGATGATGAAACAACACAGTCATACGATAATCCAGTATCATATAAACAGGTCGTTTGGAATCCATTTAGCAAGATGGATTCTACAACCGGAATACGAGATGATGTGTCTTGATGAGGTGTCTACTTGGACGTTTCACCAGTGCTCACTTTTCTCTCTTTTCGGTTGGCCAAACATGCCGCTGTGTGTGGAGGTGGCTTCTTCCTGCAACTCTGAAATGTGTGACCTCTAATTTTGCAATGGGTACAGAATGGTTTGTCCTCCTTCGGCGCTGTTTGGACTGAATTTTGAGTGTTTTTCTGGGAATTCCCCTTTTTCTTGGTGGCTACAGTGTTTTCACCCTCTTTTGGCTGTGGAGTTTTGTTTTGAGAGGGGGTGTTGTTCGAACGTCCCTTTCCTCCCATCTCCCTCTGAGATGTCTCAAATCTCTCTGCCAGGATGATTATAGTTTCCAGGCGGTCAGCCCCGTTTTGGGTTAAGAATGCCTTCATTTCGTTCTGCATTTTCCCCTTGATCTGATCAATGATAATCATTTCACGGAGTCCTTCATAATTTTCCTCAAATCCTCCCAAGCAAGTCCATCTTTGTATGTATGACTTCAGTCTTTCGACTAGTTGTGCGTAGCTCTCACCCGGTTCCTTCCTTGCGGCTTTGAACCTGAGTTTATAAGATTCGGCGTCCACTTCGAATCGGCTCAAGAGTGCCGTCTTAAGTGGTGTGTAGTTCTGTTGTTCCTCTCTAGTGAGTCTTGAGAACACTTCATACGCCGTGGATCTTAAGGCCTGCGCCAACTTCGTCGCCCATCTACTTTCTTCAAGCCCACAGCTGACAGCCATTGCCTCGAAGCGTGATAAAAATCCTTCGATGTGGTCAGTCTGTTCATTAAAGGGGTCCAGAGGAAATGACATAGCTCCTGAATTAAGTTGAGAGACGTGAGGAGGTGGTTCTGTCACTGGCGATCCTGATGAGGTTGAGGGTGTAGGACCACTCCCTTTCTCTATTCTCCGGATCTCCACTTCAATCTCCATTCTCCTCAACTCCAGTTGGTGTTGACGCTCTCTCTCCTTATCTTCCATTTCAGCCTGTAGTCGTTTCTCTTTCTCCTCCAATTCTGCCTGAAATCGTTTCTCTTTCTCCTCCAATTCTGCTTGAAACTGTTTTTCCCTCTCAGCCAATTCAACCTGAAGCTGTTTTTCTTTGAGAGTCAATTCAGCCTGCAGTCTTTCTCTTTTGTCGAATGCATCCGAAACATAGTTAGCTAGCTCAAGGCCATCTAACCCGCATTCCCTACCTGTTTCTGTTATTTGGGCTCTAAACTTTGCAGTTTCCGCCATGTCTATAATTTATTGCTTTGTTCTGCCCAACAATATAATTGCAGTTAGTCTGATCCGCGTAAGCCTGTCAGTCCCTGATCTGCAAATATACAACAGAGCATGTGCAATATTAAAAACACCCTATGTTATGTCTGTCTGTCAATGCTGGAAAAACCAAAGGCAGCAGGCACTGAAGTAACCACAATTAATTCCTAGTAAAGAAAAGAATCTGAAATTAGACAGAGTTTTCCCAACGGATAAGATTTTCCGGTGGTTGATGAAATGCTGTTAAGTTCAGACTCCACAGTAAAGGAACACCTTCTCTGGAAGAGAAGTAGTGTTGGTAGAGTAGATACACACTATATATTTCACCTGGAGCAACTCTTTCTGAAGTATAAGCCTATTTGAACATGGCCCCCTTCTCCAGGAGTAAAGATCAGTCACCTATCTTATTTATCTATAAATGTCATTCATATCATGTGGCTGTCAATCAATACCCCACATGGTATCTGTTAAACATTCTAGAAAATGACAATGTTCAAAATCCAAAGATAACCGTGTTCATGTATCTTGTGTGATTGTTTATAGGTTAATATATGGGAACCATCCCGGACGAGCTCCAATATGTCATATATTTTTGAAGGGAGTGGGAGATCACTGATGAATATTCACATTAATATATACATTCCTACCAATACAATAATAAGAAGTAGGTCGGAAGAAATCTAAATTCCTGAAGTAGGAACTAGTTCCCCTCCCCCTCTTTTTCTCTCTAAGCTAGTGTTGGGTTTATTTGGGGTGGTCAGAGTTTATCACACTGTGTACGCCTTGTATCAACTTGTTCCTGCTGTATGTAAATCTTCATTTGACCTGGGTCCGTGAACGTGTACAGTGAGACAATGACAAGAGTGAGAAGGTGTCAAGATGCATGTAAATAAATGACATACATTTATAACATTTCTTCTACTCAATGGTGTTTACAATGTGTATAAATAATTCTCTGTGTTTTCCCAATTAACTACTTCTTCTTCTTGTGTCTAATAACTCTCTTCCATTACCTGTTGTTGTTGTGATGTTGAGGGTTGTGTTGTGTGGTGATGAGCGGTGTTGAGTGGTGTTTTAAGTTATGTTGAGTAATGAGTTAAGTTCACTGCGCGTGATGGTGTTCCGCGAAGCACAACTTTCTCATGTATTGCAGTTCATAAGTGCTCTTATCTAATTAAATTTGACATAAATATAAATATTTATTTCGCCAAACCCTATTAATTCTATAGATAAAGGAGAAAGGAAAGATTGATTTCACTTTCAGCTTTCTAGATCGTAAATAGGCATAGATAAGTCTGTTTTAGAACAAGGCACTTGTTCTAGTACACGAACTGTCATTTCAGCTGTAGATAGTGATAGCATCTTTAACAATGTTTCTGGTGAAATGCACAAGATTGCTTTCGAATAATCACTTCGCACAGTTGTTTAGAATAGAATGTAGTAGTATAATGCACTTCTTAAAGTTAATAATTATCTTTAAGAATATCAGAGATGGCAGTTCCATCTAAGAGAATATTAGAGTCATTTTGACCGGGAATGGCTTTGCGTCGTTAGAATCTACAGTCGAGCATTTTTACATTTCAGAGGTTTTAATTAATAATCATACATTTCAATTGACATCACAAACATGGGTTTACATTACTTGATACTTGATACATCGAGTTCTTAGTCTAACCAAGGGACCAACAAACGTACCTCGGATCCAGACTTCTGCCTTGCCCATTGAATTTTTGGTCACACAATCTTCTCACATCCGTCCATGGAGCGAGTTCAGACAAAAGTGCGGGCTTATTAACATTTCTTATGAAATAGTAATATATGTTAATTATGCCCTGGCGCGAAGGCGGGTCACGTGTTTCTCCCATCCAATGGGGTTCCGAGCTTGGTCTGATGAAATCTTTCTAAGAATCCACGTCATTTGTCACTTGTTCAGTTCCAGTTTCGATGTTAAGTTTTAAGTCCCAATCTCCATTTGCGGTTGTGAAGTCAATTTCTTTTAATGTTGGTTCCTCTTTTTGTGGCCGGTGTTGATAAATGAATAATGTTGGCTGCGTTATGCCACAGTCATAAACACACATATAATACAGGAGCATGACATCGTCAAGCTCATCTACATAAGAGATGTTTGTGGAATACTACTGTACACTTCTGACAACATTTCACGCCGTTCGTTTGTCGTGTGTCGTGACAGGGGTAACATGTATATACTTTTAATAGATATATTGCAGATTATCACAAAATGATTACATAATCTGAATATCACTCAGTAATGCGCTCGCTCGCTCACACCATAGCATCTCAGTTCACACAAACTAGCGCACACGCAGTATCGTAACAATAACGCTTTCAATGCGATCAAACAATTGTAGCGCTTATCTCATACAGTTCACTCGCTCTAGCCAACACACGGGCACATCCTCTCTCCTTCACAGTCCAGTCTCGTCTCCGCAAGTTTCGTCCTGGGTTTAACGTCACGTGGTGTCTGGCCACGTGCTATCTCAAGGTCCGTGTGTCGGCTCAGGCTAGTCGTGGTCTCTAGTGCGTCTTAAGAAAGTGATCTCGTTCTGTCTTGTAGTCAAGTGTGTAGGTGTAGTGTATTACAACATTCACACATAAAAATGACAAAATAACATGTGTTGCAAAAGACGAATACATATAACAATATGTATTCTGTACAATATATATTATGTACAATAATACAATATATAACATAAAGTCAAATGTGCACAGCATTCTGTATATTATCTTTCATTCCCAAATTTTAATGCATTCTTACTGTCTTTCGTTCCTTTTTCGTACTCTTGCATTCAATGTGTATCATCTTATTAAAAATATAATTAAAGTTGAGGTAATTAAGTTTTAAGTGTTTCGTTTGTTAAACGATTTAGGTTTTAACAATTAACGTTAGGGAAAAGTATGTCTATTTAACAATAATTGTAAGAGAAAAAATGCTGAACGCTTAGTTGTAATTTTCAACTCATAAAATAATTAAGTGTTTTAGATATGTACACTGTTTATAGCTCAACCCATAATCGTGGAATTTACATAATGTTACATAACATTGGCACCTTGCCGTCTTGACAGACCATAGTTTGTGCTTTAAAAAGGCATAATAACATTTACCTATGGCGGTAGCGAATGTGACTGATAAGGCCAATTTGCGCCGTAAATGTCCGTTCACAGTGGGTGCATGTGAACATGTCGTCGTTTCCACCATCATGCACAACCTTGCGTCTCACACGCTCGGTGTGTAACTTATCTGTAATAATTTTCTCCTTTGTCTTTATTCCATTTCTAATGTTTGCCCTCCATGCAACACGTTCAGCAGCGACTTGCTCCCAATGTGCATTATCAATGCCTATTATCAATGCCAATTAACCTATTTCAGCAATGGCCAGGGACGACCAGAAAGGCCAGATTCATTGTAAAATTCCGACCCGGTGCAGATTCGAACTCATGTCCACCGAGCCAATAGGCGAGCAATCTAGCCACTACGCTAGCTAGGCTTCCGTGTCGAAAGCGTACTTACAATTGAAAAAGATAAGCTTTCTTGCGTATAGTGGAACATTATAACGAAATATTTGTGTCCATTGATTTGAGAGGGCGATGTTGTTGCTTACAAAAGGGGAACAATCTAATACAGATGAATGATTCTATTGTTCCAAGAGAAATAACTCACACACTATTACTAGAAACGTTTGTTTGAAAGTTCTGACAATAAAAACTTAACATTTGAAGAGAATAACCAGAAGTACTATTTATATGCAACGTTTAAATGCAAACCGCATTAATATCTGCCAGGAATTAAAGTATGTAATGACTTTAAGTTAGATGCATGCCAATTTTATAACCCATTTTGATATTTCACTTATATATAACATTATTACATTCAATTATATTTGCTTGTGGCATAAAATGTCTTTTTCCATTCAGAAAAAAAAAACATGTTTTGCCATCATATACGAATGTCAATGAATAGTGAGAGCCCTTCACCATAAGATCCGGAGTACAACAAGGTTGTGTCCTGTCCACTCTCTTGATTGTAACATATATAGACAACATATGTAAAGAAACCAGTCAAACAGAGACCGCAAGAACACCGCATGACGAAAACACAGAAGAAGAACCATCTGCAAATCTAACCATTAAAGAACTTCTGTTTGCTGACGACCAAGCACCAATAGCAAATTCAGAAGCTGAATTACAAGACCACATGAACAGTCTAAACGAAATGCGTAGTGAATTAAACAAAAATGAAAATTAGCACACGTAAAACACAGGTAATGACCATAACTAAAGAAGAAAAAGCAGCAAATATTCACCTAAACGAACATCCCTTGAAACAAGTAAAGAGTTTCAAGTACCTAGGAAGTATAATATCATCAAATGGCAAATCAGAAGACGAGATCGAATATATATTCAATAAGGCAAACCAACTCATTGGGCAAATGGCACCAATACTAAAGAACAAACATGTATCAATAACTACTAAGAAAGCACTTTACAACACAATCTTCCTACCAACTCCATGTTACCAATGCCAAACCTGGACAATAACAGAAAAAGAGAAAAGAAAAATCACAACAACAGAAATGAGATTCCTGAGAAGAATACTCAATGTATCAAGAAAAGATACGATCAGAAATGAATAAATCAGGACTAAAGTGGGGATTATAGCTGCATTAGATTTTATTAGAAAGCAGCAAGTTCAAATGGTTTGGCCATGCAAGTAGGATTACCAACTACCAGTATACCACAACAAAGCAATGATGTGCAGACCAGATGGAAACAGAGGACAGAGGCCGACCTCGTAAACGATGGACGCAGGGAATAACGGAGTCCATGGGAATATCGATACATGAAGCCCATAAGCGGGCACTCTCACGATGTTTATACTTCACCTCGACACCGCAAGGTACAAGAGGAACATGATCAGATGAGAGACTATACGAAGCAAAAGACAGTTGGCAATGGCGAGCAAAGCGGCGAAACAAATATCCAAGCTCTGCTGTGGACTTGGGCAAGATTTGCAGCGGTTATTCCAAAAGCTCAAGTTGTCACTTTAAGAATATAAAGACTAAACATGATACTTTTCTTAACAAGGTTCACCAGCTGCCAGAAAATCTGCCAAAGATAGATTTTGTTGGCTACAAGTCGAGGCTTCCTGACCCCTTCAATGGCTGATCGCTTCCAGAAGGCTTATGAAGCGCCTGAGTGTCCTCTTAACCAGTAGACAAGGATCACGTGATGCAGAAGGTAGAGAAAGAAAGACAGGAGCAGGACAAGGCCCTCAGATAGTACGTGGCTACTATCCAGAAGGAAATTGATGGCAACAGGACAAGTATATAGACGATCGACACATTGCTCCAGTACCAGGACCTGACGATGGAGTCTTATAATTACTACTTCCCGGAGTCAGCCTTTGACCCCAAGCGATCCACCATCTGGCCACATCATGAGGAGGATCAGCCCTATGTCATGAAAGAAGGCGAAGAAGGTCGTCACTAAATATTGCTGCAGAAACAATTCTGCCTGGTGTGTTTAGTGTGGTAGATGTGCGCTGCACACACTTAGTGTCTGTATATTTTAGAAGTAAGCAGTTTAACAGTAACATGTTCCACTTGATAGGGAGTTCATTTTGACATTGTCTGCTTGAAACAGAGCGAGCAGTTTGGATTAGAAATGCTATTTGTCTATGCTTCATTTTACGCTGTGCTTTTATTTGTTTAAAAGTAATTCAGCAATAGAGAATGTTTAACAGTTTGTTAATATTTTTTTTTATTGAAAGCGCTTTTGGAAATCAAAGTGTGGCTAAATATTACATTTCTAAAGATGAAAAAGATTTCAGTTATGAAATAAAATATCTTATACTGGTTATTAGTAAATGCCTATTCAGTAACTAGTTATCTGAGTGTTTGTATTAATCCAGTAAATAAATATGTAATTACACGGGGGGAAAAAAACAGATGTTTACAAAGCAATCATGATAAATGTCATTCCTTACTCCACTGCAAAATCATAACTAAAATAAATAAATTTAGAGTAGGAACATGGAATGTTAGGACATGCTTGCTTGCGTTCGCTGGCTGTGAAGTCCTGTATGTCGGATGAAGACATCCTGTTGTCCAACATCAGTGTGATGTCATACTGGACTGAGGTTTAGGACATTAAATGAGATAGGGAAAATTGAACAATGTTCAAAGAGAGATGTATAGCATGAACATGAATATACTAGGCGTAAGTGAGATGAGATGGAAGGGATCGGGCAAAATTATAGCTGACAACCAAACAATAATCTATTCTGGAGGGGATACACATGAAAAAGGTGTAGGTTATGGCATGGAATCTATCTTTGGCAGATTTTCTGGCAGCTGGTGAACCTTGTTAAGAAAAGTATCATGTTTAGTCTTTATATTCTTAAAGTGACAACTTGAGCTTTTGGTATAACCGCTGCAAATCTTGCCCAATCCATAGCAGAGCTGGATATTTGTTTCGCCGCTTTGCTCGCCATTGCCAACTGTTTTTTGCTTCGTATATCTCTCATCTGATCATGTTCCTCTTGTACCTTGCGGTGTCGAGGTGAAGTATAAACATCGTGAGAGTGCCCGCTTATGGGCTTCATGTATCGATATTCCCATGGACTCCGTTATTCCCTGCGTCCATCGTTTACGAGGTCGGCCTCTTCGTCTGTTTCCCTCTGGTCTGTACATCATTGCTTGTTGTGGTATACTGTTAGTTGGTAATCTACTTGCATGGCCAAACCATTTGACTTGCTACTTTCTAATAAAGTCTAATGCAGCTATAACCCCCACTTTAGTCCTGATTTATTCATTTCTGATCGTATCTCTTCTTGATACATTGAGTATTCTTCTCAGGAATCTCATTTCTGTTGTTGTGATTTTTATTTTTCTCTTTTTCTGCTATTGTCCAGGTTTGGCATTGGTAACATGGAGTTGGTAGGAAGATTGTGTTGTAAAGTGCTTTCTTAGTAGTTATTGATACATGTTTGTTCTTTAGTATTGGTGCCATTTGCCCAATGAGTTGGTTTGACTTATGGCATCTATATTCGATCTCGTCTTCTGATTTGCCATTTGATGATATTATACTTCCTAGGTACTTGAAACTCTTTACTTGTTTCAAGGGATGTTCGTTTAGGTGAATCTTTGCTGCTTTTTCTTCTTTAGTTATGGTCATTACCTGTGTTTTACGTGTGCTAATTTTCATTTTTTTCCCCTACGCATTTTGTTTAGACTGTTCATGTGGTTTTGTAATTCAGCTTCTGATTTTGCTATTAGTGCTTGGTCGTCAGCAAACAGAAGTTCTCTAATGGTTAGATGTGCAGATGGTTCTTCTTCTGTTTGACTGGTTTCTTTACATATGTTGTCTATATATGTTATAAACAAGAGTAGGGACAGGACACAACCTTGTCGTACTCCGGATCTTATGGTGAGGGGCACTATACATTCACATTCGTATATGATAGCATAAGATATGTTCTTTTTCTTCTGAATGAAAAAGATATATCTTATGCCAGAAGAAAATATTATTGAACGTAAGAATGTTATATATAAGTGAAATAACAAAATGGGTTATAAAATTGGCATGCGTCTAACTTACAGCCATTACATACTTTAATTCCTCGCAGATATTAATGCCTTTTGCATTCAAACGTTGCATATAAATAGTACTTCTGGATATTCTCTTCAAACGTTAAGTTTCTATTGTTAGAACCTTCAAAACAAACGTTTCTAGTAATAGTGTGTGAGTTATTTCTCTTGGAACAATAGAATCATTCATCTGTATTAGATTGTTCCCCTTTTGTAAATTACAAAAATCGCCCTCTCAAAACATGGACACAAATATTTCGTTAGAATGTTCCACTATACGCAAGAAAGCTTATCATTTTCAATTGTAAATACGCTTTCGACACGGAAGCAGAGCTAGCGTAGTGGCTACGCAAGGCTACCCAACAGATGCAGCAGGTACAGTGGATGTCATGGGAAGCTGTAGTGCAGAGATCCATTACGTGGAATGAGATCTGGCGCATGACACCACTTCGTTTAATTTTAGTCGTCCGATCTCTTTACAATGTCCTGCCATCAGCTGACAACTTGGTCAAGTGGGAGAAAACCACCGACCCGTTCTGTCCTCTCTGTACAAAAGTCCAAATAGTCCAGACAGCGGAACACGTGCTGTCTGGCTGTAAGGTCGCCCTGACCCAAGGGCGCTTTACGTGGCGACATAACAAAGTCCTGACTAAGTTGGCCGCCATAGTGGACGTAGCGAGAATGAAAGCGAAAAGAGTGGGGTACAGGCAGAGGTCGATGGAGATTACCTTCGTCCGAGAAGGGCGCAAAGAAAGCAATGCTGACGACCTGCCGCTTGCTATCGTTTTCGCTGGTGCGAGGGACTGGGATCTGACCATAGACCTAAAGGGCCGAGCAATTACCTTGAGGTGATCTGAAGATTTGGCTTGCGACCTGACATAGTACTTAGCACCTCGTGAGCCAAGCAGCTAACGCTGATTGAGCAGACCGTCTCTTACGAATAGAATATTGAGGAACAACACCTGCACAGAATAGAGAAGTACAATGACATGGTCGCAAGTCTTAGGCGGGAGGAGTACACCTTCAGGATGTTCACCGTCGAGGTACGCGGCAGAGATCTAATCTCCCACTCCGTGTTTGAAGTGCTGAAGTGAAAGGGCATGAAAGGACAAGCAAGAACTCGGGCCCAGAAACAACTGTGTGAGGCAGCCGAAAAGGCCTCGTGCTGGCTATGGAACTGCCGAAGCCTAGAGTGGAATGAGTCTCGAAACTAGAATAGTTAGAAGCGGTACCAATAATCTCTCAACCAAGACCACGAACATACAACGTCTCGTACCTGATCTTTGGCCTTTCCTCCGAACGTGAGTGGTGAATCTGATTGCAGTCAAATCATGTAAATGTCGGCCGAAGGCCAACCTCCCGCGGGTCGCACTCAGTCAGCGGCAGAGACCAAGAGGTGGGCCCAAAACGGAAAGGAAGAACCGGCTTCCTAGTATGGTGCGGCTCCGTGAACTGGGCACGGAGAAGGAACACGGCAACGCAGACGTATGGAGGTCACAGAGGACTTGGCGGGGCATAAAGCTGGCTCCCCCACGACGGCATGGAGCGATTAACGGTCAGGCTCTCTCATCCGGGGATACCTCATATCCCCCAGCTGAGAGCCTTCGAACGGGTATCTGAACTAAGCATGTAGCATGCTCAGTATCTCACCTCCATTTGGCAGTAGATGAGTATCAGCCCGGCTCACACATCCGGGGGTTTATAGTCTAGAGACTTTGAGCCATATCCCTCAGTTGAGAGCCTTATAGTTTGTGTCCGGACCAAGAATTTCTGCCTTCGTGCGCCTGATTTTGACTTTTGACTGCTATCCTCAGTCTACCTACAGGGCGGCAGGTTGT